>JAJOZX010003125.1:220000-375000 GCA_023014485.1 Bathynomus jamesi
TGTGTGCCGGTATATCAGGGTTTTTAAGAGATGTTAATAAATTAAGTCATAGGCAGAAAACGAAGGCTTTATATATTATATATATATATATATATATATATATATGTGAAAATTATTTCACGAAAGTAACACGTGAATAATATTTAGGATGATAATAACCACGAAGGAAAAAGGAAACACAGAATGGTGCTCAAGCGCTTTCGTCTAATGACATCCTCAGGAACACTAAATAAATAACAAGCTCGAGACTATAAATAGGTCACAAAAAAATAATAAAATAAAATAAAATAGAAAAATAAAAATTGTAGGAGGAGTATACATATTTATAAGGAAAAGCTACTAGAGTTTTAGCACTTTGCTCCTCTTGTCTAAATAATTCAAAACAACAGGATCAAGCGAAAAAGGGCCCTGGCTAATGTTAAAATTATTTGTAAGTTGAATAATGGCAGACTCAAGAATATTTCTATTAACAATGTTGCTTGAGTGAAACAAAATTGAAGCATTATTCCAATCAATACAGTGGGATAACTCTGACAAATGGACGAAAAGGGCACTGGACGACTGTCCCGTTCTAACGTAATAGTGATGCTGTTTTACACGCGTGTGCAAATCCTTTCCCGTCTGTCCAATGTAAAAGGAATCACATTGTTTACAACCAATTTTATAGATAATGCCTGAATTATAGGTACAGCTATTTTTTATAAATGATATTTTTCACAATATTGTCATATGAAAATACTACATTAATATTCGAAAGTTTAAGTACATTAGCAATGCCTAAAAAGCCTGGGAAAAATGGAAGTACTAAAATATTCTTCGAAAAAGTGCGTGTTTTTATTCACACGATAGAATTTAGTTTTGCCTTGTTAAGACAAGATTCTAACAAATCAGGTGGGTAACACAAATCACTTCCAATACTGTTGATTTTTTTCTAATTCTGCATCCATGTACTCCGGACTGGCGATCCTAAGAGCGTGGAGAAACTGAAGAAAATATGGCTTTCTTGATCGGAGTGTCATGTCCGATTGACGATATGCTTGACTTTCTCTCCCGAGAATTACATAAGTATGACCTGCCACTACCCGGACACATAGTTTTGGAACTCATTAAACTTTGCATCAAAGACTGTAAATTCACTTTCAATAGCGAGTATTATCAACATGTTTTTGGAATGGCCATGGGTTATCCCTTGTCGCCCCTTCTCTTGAAATCACTTACATTCCGAGAATCCTAGGGGCTGACATCCCATGGTTGCGGTACGTCGACGATATTTTGTATATCTGGCCCATGAAGCGTGACCTGGATGACTTCCTCCTTCAGTTAAATAATCAAGTTCACTCCATTAAGTTTACGTTAGAAGTGGAACAAAACAACTCACTCCCGTTTTTGGACGTGCGTGTACATAGGGAAAGCCCAGGTTTTAAATTTAGTATTAATCGAAAAAAAACAAACAGCTTGTCCTACGTACACTTTTACTCTGGACATGACACCCCCATAAGAAGGCCATATTTCCTTCAATGTTTCTCCGTGCTCTTAGGATCGCCAGTCCGAAATACATGGATGCCGAATTAGAAAAAATCAAGTGTTGGAAGCGATTTGTGTTACCCACCTGCTTTTTTGGAATCTTGTCTTAACAAGGCAAAACGAACTTTCTATCGTGTGAATAATAACCCTCGCACTTTTTCGAAGAGTATTTCAGTACTTCCATTTTTCCCAGGCTTTTTAGACATTGCTAATGTACTTAAACTTTTGAATATTAATGTAGTATTTTCATATGACAATATTGTGAAAAATATCATAGTAAAAAATAGCTCTACCTATAATTCAGGCATTATCTATAAAATTGATTGTAAACAATGTGATTCCTTTTACATTGGACAGACGGGAAAGGATTTGCACAACACGCGTGTAAAACAGCATCTGTTGTTTTGAATTCGTTCAGAACAGATTTAGACAAGAGGAGCAAAGTGCTAAAACTCTAGTAGATTTTCCTTATAAATATGTATGCTCCTCCTACAATTTTTATTTTTCTATTTTATTTTATTTTATTTTATTTTTTGTGACCTATATATAGTCTCGAACTTGTTATTTATTTAGTGTTCCTGAGGATGTCATTAGACGAAAGCGCTTGAGCACCATTCTGTTTCCTTTTTCCTTCGTGGTATATCTATATATATATATATATATATATATATATAAATAATTTATTTTCCTAAATAAAATATATTTAACGTTACCTTCTTTTCCATAACTATCTGATTCTTCACCTCAACTGGGACATCAGGAATGGCCCAAGCGATTATACCAGTGAGCAGAAAAATTATGTGCTGGAAGATATAATTATTATTATTATAATAAAAAGGATAATTAGAAGAAATTCACGAGTTAGCTGATAAGTTAATAATGTTTTGATATAGGCGTAAAAGTATACAGTAATTAATAAGGTACGAATATTAAAATAGTTTCAATTCTAAAATGCAACAAGAGCCTATCGTAACTTTCACTGAATGATATCGCAAAAGTTATAAACTGCCTCAGCGCCCTCTGTTAGACGAAAGACGTTAAACGAATCAAGTGATAAAAGCTATAAAAACATTCAACAATGATTCAGGAGAATGTAACGTTTTTCGATCCTTATACCCGATCCGGTTCCCCTTTCAAGGGGGACTTATTTTTCCCGATTGGCGTTGTTACCGCCCGTCTTTGTGCCATTAGTTCGATGAAGGATGTAAGGTGGAACAACCAACCAATCTATATACCCTTCGTATGAATTGATGATGTAGAAACATCCCATATATACACCCCCCCAAAGGTACCAACTTCTTTTTTTATGTTTTTCTTGTCGTTTACTGACCTCAAATATTAATATAAAAGCTAATCGTGCCGTGAACACATGCCAGAATTGGAGTGTGATTTCGTAGGGAGTGGTGCTGTTAGGAGGATTCCTGTAGGCTCTGTAAGAACATTCATTTGGCCAGGCTTTGTCTCCATACAGGTCCTTGCTCGGACCCATTCCTGTCTTGTATTCGGACACGTTGAAGACTGCGAGTGAATTACATCACAGATTACATTCAGATCATGTGTTTATGGTAAACAAGAGTTCATTTCACTTCACATGAATATGTCAACAGAATATTGCGGAATTTAATCCATATCAATGCTTAAATTGAATACAATACAAAATATGATGTTTTGTTAATATTTCATGGTTTAAAATTCAGGGATGGCCAACTTCTGTTTGCTTGGGGGCAATTTTGTTTTACCCTCAGGAATCTAGGAACCGGACTTCTATAGTGAAATATGGATGAAGAAAAAACATTGAAAATAATAATGACTCAGAAAATGTCTACCGGTCAAAAATGAGAGAGATTACGTCACCATATGAGGCTCTCCTTGAAAGAAGCTACTTTTTCGAAGGAGGGTCTCATATATTACAGTACTAAAACAGTTCAGTAATAATAAAAGAATATCACTGAAGATGTTACTGAGAGCTTTGTGAACAGTAATTGATGTCAGATTTAAAATACAAATAGATAAAACATGATTTTACTTCAAGATTTGTTTTTAATATTTTGTGATGAATAATATTTGTATTTTAGTTATCTGTCGGGAATTTTCCGACAAATATCCTAGCACGGGGGCTGGGCAAAAATGTCTCACGTGCCAGAAGCGGGCTGCGAGTCGACAGTTGGCCCTCCCTGGTTTAAACCAATGAAATAAATTTTTATCATATGGTGGTAACAATTTATGGATTAAATTATTATTAATGAAATACAAATATTTTATAAATAACGGTAATACATGAAAGTATACATTAATAAATAAATAAAAATACAAACTTGATAATGTGTTAGTAATATATCCTTCCAGACTGTATCCATCCGAGTAAGCGAACATGAAGACAAGTCTCGGAATAAAGTCACTGGTGTAGGATATTACCAGAGCCTTTGAAAGTTCAAACAAGAATAAGATAAGAAACATCAGCAAAAATAACTTTCGTGTCCGATCACTGTATGCATATTCATATCAGAAATGAAATACATTACGACCCAAGTTATAACTTCAGTCCTTTCTACTTCATCAAATATTACTAGCACTAAACAACAGATGAGACAAAGTCCACCCGTTTTAGTATTCTTCATAATCTCAAAAAAAAAAGGGATTTGTAAAAATTTTTTCTTACGTTTGTAAGTACGGAAGTGTAAGTAATCGCCTTTAGAATGTTGAACCATATTCCGATATCTTGCACCCTTTGCGGCAGAGGTCTTCGGCTCTTCGTCAGGTACTTGTAGGCATCGAGACGAATTTCAACTACGTTGTTAATAAGCGCGAACAAAGGTGCGAGAGGAAAGGCAGCCACGAACAAAGTGATGAACCCATATTGAATGACTGTCAAGGAAATACATGGTAACTAACCCATTTCTATATAGAGTCCGAGACGGATCCGAGGACCTTTGTATTTGTTGTATAAAGTACGTGAAGAGTATTTGTTTGCTTTTCTGGTTGTAGAGGGCATTTCAAAAGCCCTCGTGGCCACGTTACAGCACCGATGAACGTTAGATCAGCGAGATTAACAGACATTGGGTCTCCTCACTAGTTGGATGGATGACCGTCCTTCGCGCGTTCAGACGATTTAGCGACTTCTAAATGGTTCAGATCACGCGTAAAGCTGTTGGTTTCCTCCATCACACGCCCTTTGTTTCCCGAAGAAGGTTAAAACCCCAAACATTATTATTATTATTTTATTATTTCAGAGGCTCAGACATCCTACAAAACAATGGTACATTCACGAAACGTTCGTAAAACGTCCATAAACTTTCTAAAAACGTTTTCTAAACAACCATTGTTTGGAGAGAGAAGTTACACTAGTGACTGCAACCGGAGAGGATGCTTTCCCGCGTTCAAATCGCATAAATTCGAAGAGTTTATTAAGAAATTTTGACGACTGTTGACTATAAGTACACAGAGAGCCGAAATTACTGTTTCAATGGAATAAATGTTTTCATTCACTTACCAATGAGGTAATTCCTAACAAATGATTGAAGAATTGACGGTCTCCCATCCAACTAATATCCGATCCAGTGTCGCTTAATTTCGCTGATCAACTTCTACCAACGTGTAGAAAACTGAGATGGAAAATTGTACTCCAAAACAGCGGGGTGTGGCTGACGGAATAATTTTCTACAAATTGATAGAAATACGGCTCTTTGCGTTTAAATCTTGGGTTGTTTTTTTATTAACGTATAGAAAACGATTTCAGAATTGGAGGTTCGGTGCCAGTGTCCGAGAATCTGGATCAATGCGAATTCCGACAAAAAAAAAAGGTTGGAATAATGAATTATATATACACATCACATAAGTTTTAAGTACACTTTGTTTTTAAATCATTTACGAATAGCCTCCTTTACTGAACGTTCAGTACAAAAAAGATTCAACAAAATGATGTGTACTGAAATCTTTTTATTTATATAAAACTAGGAGTTCTTTACATTTTGAAAGATGCGTGTAAAGCCGTCAACAGCAAATTCATCGACAAAAAGAAAATAAAAATACTTGGGGGTTCGAATGAGGTAAAGTTTGTTACATTCAGGTAAGGATACGAATGCGTTTACGAGTGTAATACCCGCACTTAAATAAGATAGAAAAATTCTGGATGGCGTAATTGGTAGAAGCGCTGAATCTGAAACCACGCGTCATAGGTTCGAGTCCCACTAACTTCGTTTCCCATTTTGTTGCCTGTTCCCTTTCCATCTTCGGTAAGGTAAGGTTAGGTTAGGTAAGTTTAAGAGTCAATGAATTTGCAGTGTTTAAAACACACGAGGGTAATTCAATAAGTATTCGCACTTTTTATTTTCATAATTTTATTTTCACATCTGATAGATATAAACACATCACTTCTCAACATAGTCTCCCTGTTTCTCAATACACTTAGTCCAACGATCTACAAGCTTCCTAATGCCATCACAAAAGAATGTTTTTGGCTGTGTGCGTAGCCAGTCATGCACCGCCCCCTTCAGGGTCATCATCGCCTTGGAATAGCTGACCTCTCAAAGCGTCTTTTAGTGGTCTAAACAGGTAAAAATCCGAAGGTGCCAGGTCTGGACTGTAGGCTGGATGGTCGAGAACTTCAAATTTAAGTTCTTGAAGGCATTTTCTAGTTTGTGCAGCGGTATGAGGGCGCGCATTGTCGTGTAACAGAATAACACCTTCCCGTTGCAAGGAAGTTCAAAGCGCAGCCGTCAGCAGGTAAAGTTATGCTAACACTGTTTTGGGATACACGAGGTCCTATCCTTGAACATTATCTAGACTCTAGAGCGTGGAACTACAGTAACAAGTGCATCGTATTCTGACATGCTTCGGAATGAGTTAAAGCGAGCAATTCGCACAAAACGGAGAGGGAGATTGTCGTAACTTCGGAAGGTGTTATTCTGTTACACGACAATGCGCGCCCTCATACCGCTGCACAGACTAGAAAATGCCTTCAAGAACTTAAATTTGAAGTTCTTGACCATCCAGCCTACAGTCCAGATCTGGCACCTTCGGATTTTTACCTGTTTGGACCACTAAAAGACGCTTTGAGAGGTCAGTGATTCCAAGGCGATGATGACCTGAAGGAGGCGGTGCGTGACTGGCTACGCACACAGCCAAAAACATTCTTTTATGATGGCATTCGGAAGCTCGTAGATCGTTGGACTAAGTGTACTGAGAAACAGGGAGACTATGTTGAGAAGTGATGTGTTTATAATCTATCAGATGTGAAAATAAAATTGTGAAAATAAAAAGTGCGGATACTTATCGAATTACCCTCGTATATTCTCCTAAGATTTATGATTCAATTATACTTTTTAACATTATTTAGGTAAATACGTATATACAAACCCATTTCGAGATATTCGCTGAACAAAGAGAGTCTGGTGAACTCTGACAAATCGTAATCTTGTTCCCATCTCGTGTAGACCTGTTTTGGATTCTCTTTATTATTACGTTTGTTCCACCAGACTTTGAAAAACCTACAGAATATGGAAAGAGTTAATTAGTGTTCAATGAATTAAAGAGAAGAAATTTGTGCGTAAGAATCAAATGATTGGTTGCGTATAAATGCAACTTAAAATTTCGCGATAAGTAAATGAGAACGGGTTATCCTTTAAACCAGGGGTGGGGAACCTGCCGCCCGCGGCCTAGTTTTTAATTGTCCCCGTACAGTTTGATTATTTAAAATCACGCAGTATTTACATCTTAATTATGTCCCAAACTATTTTTAAAGCTACAATTTTCCAGATAGAGAGTATTTTAGTTGAAATTTGCTCGCCATACCAATAAAGGTTCAACACCCCTGCTTTAAACGGTATTTACGTGAATGGAGTTTACAATAATCTTGTATATATGATCATTATTTTAATTAGAAGTCAAATTTTGTATATTACAAAACCCAAAATATGATTAAACGAATTAAAAATATTAAATATATTAAAATTCTAAATGAATGTTAGAAATAAGTATATAGAGTATATAAAAATAAGAAACTCACTCTCCTTTTTAAACTTGACTAAACTCACGGAATAAAAAGCTCGAGGCAGTTACTTAAAAACTGTTTCCCAACCATGATGATCGCTAACTGGACACACAATTCGAAAAGACATCCAGCAGGATCGCACATATCGTACCGAAGTTGAAGCAAAAGTTCTCTCTCGCTTCCGAATCTCCAGGATGATAGAAAAACCGACCCTATAGAGGACACCAACACGAAGGTCAAGTCAAAGGTCAAGACAAAGGTCAAGACAAAAAAAAAAAAAAAAAAGGGTATTTTTTAGGTTAAGAATTCATCGTTAATAATAAGTTTAATAATTTTTTCTTTGTTCTTTTAAGCCCATAGTACACGGTCGTTTGTAAGCCGTTTTTCACCGCTGAATCATTCCCCGCTTAAAACCGATTTCAACCGTTTACATTATTAATCGGCAAAAATCGGGGTGCGAAAGATTAAAAAAATTTGTCGCTGAATTAGCGAGTAATACATGCGATACATTTTCAAACCCCGATTTTTGCCTTTTAATATGCAAACGGCTATAATCGGTTTTAAACGGGGGGACGACGACGATTCAGCGTTGAAAAACGGCTACAAACCGCCATGTGATACGAGTTTTACGAAGAAATAAAGAAGGAAAAAAAAAAAGAAGAAGAAGATTAATATACTTACTTTAAAGAACGCGATGTAGATGAGAGAAGAGTAGAAATTGATAAATTGAAAGAGGAACATTTTCAGCGTAAACGAATCCTCGAATTCCGTCTCCGTTCGAGGCATTTCGAGGCTCGTCAAAACATGAACGATTTTCTTATAAATCTGCGTAAAATAAATCGTTATAAAGATTGGCCCTCGACAATAATGTGCCAGAGTGCTTCCGCTTAGAAAACATAAATTGAAGCGCTCGGGTTCGCTCCCCGTCTTCTCTCTTTGGTTAAAAAGCGCCTCTCGTTCAACGTGGGAGGAGAAGGGAGAGGGGAATGTCGAGCATTGGTTATTACTTACTTTGGGCCTGAGCTCCGCCGCTCCATCCGTTGACGCTCGACGAAGTCATACTTATAACCACGGCCGCCGAGAGGGCGGGTAAGCCGGGATAAATCCCCGGGGCCCGGGAAAAGCAGGTAATCGAATTAAATGGAACGCTAAAAATAGGTACGTAGATTAAGTGTGTTATAAATATTATTAATCGATAAATAATCGATAATTGTCGAAAATATTTTCCTACAAAATAAATAAATTTGAGAATAAGTTATTTTATAATTATTATACAATGCGAGAGCCATGCGCCTCATCTCACCCCTCACCCCACTCTTTCCCAGCGAGCAGAAATCTTCCCCCAAATTTCACGGTGGAGAGGCCTCTGCCGGAAATTCTTCCGACAAAATTCTATACAAAGATCATATATGTGTGTGTGTGTGTGTGTGTGTGTACCACGCCTGTACACACATTCACACACACCTTGCATTGCAGTATATCAATATTAATCTGCATATCAAAGTATTAAATTCTTGTTTTTTACTGCATTGATGATTTAAAACTCACAATATTATATTCATTGATATTTCTATTTATACTTCAATTATTTCAACAATTTATATACCAAATTATTTTTCATTACATACCATATCTATTTATATAAGGGTATATATAAAATTATATATGTTATACATGAGCAGTCGCCCCCTTAATCTCAAGCACTCAGACGAACCAACGCGATATCATGCACTCGCTCTTCTCGAGTTTGCCCTTCAACCAGCCTTAGCGTGACCTTACATCCGCTTAGGAACTAACTCCTCATAGAAATCTTGACTTTGAGAATCTTATTTACTTTAACGTGACTTTAAAGGTCAATTATAGACTTAAGAATTACTTCATTATAACCTTTATAAACTTGAGCGGAAGAAATACTTTTATAATTAGATCCTGTTCTGTGAAGAAATATTTGCTCGTAATCCGCTTGCCTGAATATATACCTAAAATTAAGCGTTGACTCTCAGTTAATCCATTCTCGAAGGGCGGAAATACGGGTTAAGGAAATCTTCCCGGATTCCGTAAGCGACGAAGAAATTGTCGGCGCACTCTGTGGTCACGGCAAGGTAAGACATTGAGAAGACCTTTGTCGACTCAGGAGTGCCGTATTATACCCTCTTGGAGTAAATCAATTTTACCCAACTCTCCCAAGCGACGTATAATATATATATATATATATATATATATATATATATATGTAGGGGGGCTGTCGGTGTGGGTGTGTACGTGTGCGCGTACGATATTAAAGAGAAAATTCTGGAGAGAAAGCTAAGCATAAAACTGGAAATAACTTCAATGGTTTTAGAGGAAACTTCCTCTTACATTAGTAAGTACTGCAGACCCACATAAGTAATCTCTTAAGTGTGAAAAAAGCGTAAGTATTCGTTTAATTTTAAGAAGTCTACTCACAAAATTCAAGATTATAATGACGCACAGATTGATGGTCGCGGCAGTGACTGCAGTCACGAGATTTGCATTCTTGTTAACAAATCCCGAGTTAGTTTTGTACATCACAGCACCCACAACCAAGCGGTACAAAATCACACCCAAAACAGCTGCCATTACAAGCAGGAGCTGAAAGGAAATAAGTATATATATATATATATATATATATATACTGTCTTACATCTACATGTGTGTTATGTATTATTGAAATGCAAATATTCACTTAAGACTTTTATATCATTCATTTTAGTTTTTAGTTCTTTCATGCAGCAAACTCGGGTTGCGTCGTGCCACGTGGCAACATCTCTTCCCGTTAGACCAGCAAAGTTAAGCGACGTTGGGTTTGATCAGTAGTTGGATGGATGACCACCATCTTCCGCATTCGTATGATGTAGCGACCCGTAAATGGTTTGGATCTCGAATAACGCCGTAGATCCCCTCCGTTACGTGACCTTCGTCGTCGTTGCGAAAGAAACTAAACAACCCCAAATAAAGGGAATTAACTGCCCCTCGATCGTATTTTGTACCATAAGAAAAACGATTGAATTAGCCGCCACACATCTTCCGATTTTATTCCAGAAGGACAAGTAAGGTTCTTTTTTCTTCGTTACGGGGTTAATTTTCATGCTCTTCACTTGTTCTTCGTATTGTGGACGTAGTTCCTCTTCGTCTTCGTAGTTCTCCATGTCCCACTGCCACTGAATCACCACTTGTTTGCGTTTCCACAGTTCCAAAAACATCGTAGCTTTAAAAAGACAAAAATTATTATTATTATTATTACTATTATTAGAGTATTATTATTAATTAGCAGTACCAATATATTTCACTGAGAATAAAGTGACAAGAAACTAAAGTACTTCTTACATATACATATATATATATATATATATATATATATAATATATTATATATATATATATATATATACATATATATATACACAAACTCAGAATGGTCCCCTGAGAAATTTATATGTTAAACACAGACCGTGCATGGAACAAGGAACTCTTCTGGGAAAATTAAATCCACTATAGTCCGAATAAGTAATGGTAAATGACAAATACCATAGTTTTTCTTTTTCATGATGCTAGCCCGACGTGGGCAACGGGTCTCTCGCAAAGAGATCCCATAAATATAGCTTCCCTCACCAGCTATCTGCAAAGCAGACAGGATCCAGCTTTGGGACATGGACCTAGGGTTTAAAGCAAGCCTAGTCCCTACATTGCTTTAAACCCTAGGTCCATGTCCCAAAGCTGGATCCTGTCTGCTTTGCAGATAGCTGGTGAGGGAAGCTATATTTATGGGATCTCTTTGCGAGAGACCCGTTGCCCACGTCGGGCTAGCATCATGAAAAAGAAAAACTATGGTATTTGTCATTTACCATTACTTATTCGGACTATAGTGGATTTAATTTTCCCAGAAGAGTTCCTTGTTCCATGCACGGTCTGTGTTTAACATATATATATATATATATATATATATATATATATATATATATATATATATATATATATATATAAGGATTTTGAGGTCCATAACTATGTGTGTTACAATTAATGTCTAAAATCAGGCAATTTGTAAATTGACTGAAATTTTAGGCAACGTGTCAAATTGATTATACGCACAAAACCTAACCTAACCTAATGAATTTTTCGGCAGCATATTGGGAAATACCAGTGGGCATGCACATGCAGCATTACCAGAAAGGTTAGGTTAGGTTTTGTCTGTATCATCAATTTGACACATTACCTAAAATTTCAGTCAATTTACAAATTGCCTGATTTTAGACATTGACTGTAACATACTGTATATAACTATACTTAGCAACATAAAGTAAGTATATATATATATATACTAGGTGAGGTACCCAGCGTTGCCCGGGTTAATTGAATGCCCGGTTAGGTCAACTGAATGCCCGGTTAGGTCAACTGAATGCCCCCCAAAAAACACTCACCCCCCTTTATGCAATTTGGGGGCTAACCCCCTCCCCCATTACCCCCACCCCCACCCTTCCCCATTACTGCCCGGGATAAATTTCACAAACAGACAAACAGACAGGCTAAACTACAGAAAAGAACGCAGCCGTGAAAATTTTGAGCTTCACAGTGTGTCAAGATTTCTGAATCTGATCAGATATCCCCCAAAACCCCCCTGACCAAATAATTGAACTCCCAATTACTGTCGGGTCAATTATCCCGAATTATTTGGTCAATAAAACTATAGAAAAGAACACAGTCCTGAAAATCTTGAGCTTCACATTGCCGCCCGTAATACAAACAGACAGGCTGACCGACTCTGTGTTGACATTCTTCATCCCATAAGAGGTTCCCGTGCCAAATTTGGTAGCTCTAGGTCAAACGGTTTGCGCTTGCATAAAGGACAGACAGACAGAAATGCGAAAATATATAATAAAAAATAGCTGAGGTACCCGGCGTTGCCCGGGATAAATTTCATATTGCTGTTGCATGTCGTTCACGGTCAGCTTCAAGGCGTGATTGTCTTTCTTGGTGTGTTACTCTTGCTCTGGTAGCTGCTACACTTTCTCGGACAGCTTCTTTGTCTTTCTTGCAATGTTTCTCTTGCTCTGGTAGCTGCTACACTTTCTCGGACAGCTTCAAGACGTGATTGTCTTTCTTGGAGGTTTTCTCTTGCTCTGGCTGTTGTATGTCGTTCACGGTCAACTTCAAGGCGTGATTGTCTTTCTTGTGAGCTTTCCTGCTTCCGGGCTTCTTTATTTTTTCTGGCTGCTGATGTAGATTTGCCCAAATTTGCCCGTTTCTTTGGTGGCATGGTAAAGTTGTTGGGGATTTTCAAAAACTGCAAAAAAACATTGCCACATTAACTTCCTGTAACTATTCGCACAAACAGACAGGCTGACCGACTCTGTGTTGACATTCTTCATCCCATAAGAGGTTCCAGTGCCAAATTTGGTAGCTCTAGGTCAAACGGTTTGAAGTCCTGAAAAATAATTATATGTGAAGCTCAAGATTTTCATAACTGTTCTTTTCTATAGTTTTATTAACCAAATAAATAATTAGTCATGAAAATGTTAAGATTCACCCCCTTTATGCAACTTGGGGGATAACCCCCTCGCCATTACCCCCACCCCCACCCTTCCACCATTACTGGCCGGGATAAATTTCACAAACAGACAAACAGACAGGCTAAACTACAGAAAAGAACGCAGCCGTGAAAATTTTGAGCTTCACATTGTGTTAAGATTTCTGAATCTGATCAGATATCCCCCAAAACCCCCCTGACCAAATAATTACTGTCGGTTCAATTATTTGGTTAATAAAACTATAGAAAAGAACACAGTCATGAAAATCTTGAGCTTCACATTGCCACCCGTAATACAAACAGACAAACAGACAGGCTGACCGACTCTGTGTTGACATTCTTCATCCCATAAGAGGTTCCCGTGCCAAATTTGGTAGCTCTAGGTCAAACGGTTTGCGCTTGCATAAAGGACGGACAGACAGACAGACAGAAAGGCGAAAATATATAATATATATATATATATATACAGTATATAATTATGGACCTGTAAATCCTTAGTCAAGAAAATGTACAAAACTTTCACGTTAGAAAAGTAATGTAATAGAGTAAAAACGAAATGAGGTGGAGGCGCACCCGGAAACACTATTTAATTTTGATACTACAGTATTGTAAGTATAAAACTGAAAATGGTGCAATAAAATGCGTGTGTGTGTTATTGTCGAGATTTTTTTTTTTTTTATTTCATACTTTATTAAAATTAAATAAAGACTCGCTTCAATATGAAATTACTTTGAAGTTGTTCGTATATACGTTGTTCGTAAGAACACTTTTGATTCCAAACAAAAGAAAATTTCATTAAAATAACACATTCTGAATTAAAAAAAAAAACAACAACATTCTCTGAATTGAAAACAATGTACGTTATAATTTCACGGAGGGGAAGACACTAAGAACTCTCACCCCAAAAAGACATTCCAATTGAGAAGACAACCGTCATCGGGTTATCGAAGAGAAAGGCTATTTTCGAATTCATGCAGGAGTCCGCGAGCTTCTTAAAAAAACAGGCTCCATCGCACATAGGGCACATTGTTATGTTTCCAGATTGAGTAAGATCGCAAATCTCTTCGCTGGAAAAAAGAAACAACGCGTCGAGATTTCCAAGTACGTAACATTTACAGTTATAATAAATTTATCATCAGATTATTTTAACTCATTAGTGCCCAGCGTCACTTTACTGATTTTGTTTTGGCTAACGCCAGACAATTTTATTTAATCTCGGAGAAGACCTCTGGGCACTAATGGGTTAATCAATAATATAATCGCTAACGGCTGTACGAGGGTTTTTTTTTTAAATGATTTTAGGAATCTTTCCTTTTTAGTTAAATCAATTTTGCACCCCGTATTGGCGGTGATGTGAATAAAAAAAAAAACCAACTGCATAAATCTGCGTGTCAGAGTTAAAAAGCTTCACGTCTGTGTGTATGTCTATGTCGACGTGGCGCTTTTTAACCCTGACACGCGGAAATGTGGCATTGTATATAGATATGAAGTGGTTTAATAGCCACTGTTTTCGGCAAATTCTTTTTTACCGCACTTCTAAATTAATCCAATAGTGCCCATTGGTAGAATTTCCTACCGCCAAATTTGTTTGTCATTATTGCATCACTTTTTCTTGTATTCACGTGATCTTCGGTATGAGTCATTGATATGACGCAAACAATTTTGGCGGTAGAAAATTCTACCAAAGGGCAGTAATGGGTTAATACCAGTTTTCTTATGAGAAAGTCAGGGACATCGTATACTATAGAGTCTATTCGCCAGTGTCCATAGTTCAGTGGATAATACAGTTTCCCTACAAATAAAGTAAAGAATTAGTTTGACTGAGTGCTTTACCACTTTCTGGCCCTCTTGACTTATTCGTATCGGGTCGATTCGAAATAAGTGGGTAAGCGAAGCCATTTTCAAATACAAAATATATTCTTATTATAATTTATAGGTACAAAACGGAAAGAAACCTAAACTTCCGGTGAGTGTATACGGAAGTTGCTTAATCCTATTTCGATTCATAAATTTTTGTAAATAATAATTTATGTGCGTAAACCGGATAAGTTCCCAAAGCGAAACTTGTGAAACAGCCGAGATTTTGTCAGATTATAAATACAAACCCGTATAGAAAAGATTTTATTTATAGAAACGCGAGATTTCCATCAACTTTATGATCTTCTTCAGGAGCAAAAAGGTAAAGAGGAGGAGGAGCGAAGAATTTATGTAGGAACAAGATTTTTGGGTGGGGGAAAGGTCGAAGGAGAGCCGTTAGTAAACGTCGTCTGGTTTGATCCCTCGCCTTTCACCATTTCTCATTTCATCCTCTCTAACTTCCTCGTTCCTATATTAAACACTCTTCTCGCCCATTCCTGCTATTCTTTCTACTTCTGAAGAAGGTCATAGCGAAGTTGTTCATAAATAAAGTCTCCTTTTTTGTTGTAGCTCTTATTTATAATTAAAAAAAAATGGATGAAAATTATTCCAGAATTCTAAGTGTAACTCGAGAATATTTTCCGTTTTGAAGGTATTTTCTTTTTTCTATAACTATAGAACCTCTTTCGAGCACCATAATGAGCTTTAGTATAGGTCTGAAGTATAACTCAAATTTGTAAAAGTGTCTTCAATGTACAAAATCTCTTCCTTCAAAAATATCGAAAATTACCCCCACTTTTTGTATTTTCGGAAAGCCAGACGAGGGACACTCTCAAATCTAAAAGAAAATAGCTCGGTTGTCAGGCAGGAGGCCAAGACTATTCAACCAGCTTCCGAAGGAGATCAGGAACATTACTGGTGTCAACGTAGAATTCTTCAAAAGAAGACCAGACGCTCGGCTCAAGACAGTACCAGATGCGTCGGATGTGCCTGGCTATGCGCGGTGGAGATCGCGAGAGAGCAACTCGTTCCTCCACCAAGCCAGGCCTAGAGGTGGGGTCACCAGTTTGACCTTCGTGTGAAGAGAGACCAACGCACGGAACTACTACGAGGTTACGAGGTATATTTATATATATATATATATATATACATGCTGTACAATTTTTGATTATTTGTGCATTATGTTGTCAAATTAAAAATAAATGAGTTTAGCCTAAATACTTATTATGGGAATTAGAGGAAAAGAAAATGTGACAGTGTGAAAAAACGCTTATTTTCCTTACATTTAAAAGAACTTATGAGCAATATTCCTAAAAGTTTATTAATGTCTTTGGGTGAAAATTATAACGGAAATTATGAAACACTATTCTATTATAACTAAATAATTTATTAAAGTTGGGCATTTTTTTATTTAGAAAAGAGGGACCAAGGGCGGGTGCCCGCAAAAATGCCCTCCTTCATAAGAAAATGAGAGCCAAAATCAAGGTCTCCGAGGCTCACGATGCCATTTCTTTTTATATAAATTTTGAAAAGATTACGTAGTGTTCAAGATGCGTGTCTGCATAGTTAGAGATAAAGAGAGAAGTTTAAGGGGTTCCAAAAAACCTTAGCCCCCCCCCCCCCCCATTTGCAGCTTACATGTTTACTTATATCGAAATAGTTTTTAGTGATTATAAAAATATATAAAATTCTTTATTTTTTGCAGGTATTAAAATTATTCTAGCTGATAAAGTGATAACATAATGGCTTCTCAATTAATTGGTGATTCGGAGAGGCAACGTGTGATAGATCGCGTATGAGCAATAATATTTCGGGAAGCTTGTGATGCTGGAGCCACCTTTATAACACGTTCATGGGTTGCCAAAACGTTGCGAAGAAGTGAGGACTTCGTCAAAAGAAATTGGAATAAAACTTTGGATGAATGTGAAATGGATACAACCAAATCTGGGCGCCCAAATTGCCACTCTCTCAGGAAACAAAGGACATCATTGAAAGTGGTACGCGTAAGCGGAAAAACAGCTGTGCTAAACTTTCTAGAGAGATCGAAGTGTTGAGAGGAAAGATCGTTTAGTGGTGAGATCATTCGACTGTACCGTCATAGGCAAGGTTTAAAGCCTTGGCATGAACTTCCAAAGCCAAGAAAAACTCAACTTAACATCGATGACAGAATGTGGTTTGCCCATTATCTTGAAGATTGGGATGTGGATGATTTCATGCATTTAGCTGTCTCCGATGAATTTTTTGTTTACGTAACACGTCGGCCTAACTACGAAAATGATCGAGTGTGGGCCACAACACCAGATGAAATCGATGACAATGAACATTATCGCGAATTAAAAAGTCCAGACTGTGTTGGTGTGTTTGTTTTGTTCACTGCAAAGAAGCTCATGTGGGTGCTGAAGCCAAATGGTCAGAGTTGGGATGGACAGTATTTTCGTGATATTATTTTATCCCAGCATGTTATTCCTTTTCTAAGAAACCCAAACAATGTTATGGATGTCGATCAGGTCACACTTCCGCACGATAAGGCCCCCTGCTTTAAGGCATTAGCCACTCAACAGTTGTTGCGGAACCATGAGATCGATTTCTTTGGAAATGAAGAATGGCCAGGAAATTCTCCTGACCTGAACGTCTGTGAACACATTGGATCAGTTATAAAGGACAAGGTTGAATGTCTCCTGTTTCAAGAACCTGCAGCAAATCGATTTTCGAAGGATACAATGACGCAACACACTGAAACTGTTTTAGCAAATTTGCTTAACGATCAAGATCTATTCACGTCACTTTTGGCCAGCTTCCCAAAGCGAATTCAGGCTGTCTTGGAAGCTAATGGCGGGAACACCAAGTTTTAATTGTTTCTCATTAAATGCAGGTTTAAATTCTCTTTTGTAAGGTATGTTTAGTTTTACTGTACCTCTAATGGTTTAGGCCAGGGATTCCCAAAGTGGTCTGTAGGAAGCTTCCAGGGGTCTCTAAGCTTTTGGAAAAATAGTAACATTAACTATATGAACTACCGGGTGTCCGAGAATTATCTGTACAATTTTTGGCTGTTATTAAAAGTCAACCATGAAGTGTAGAAATTCCAGTTTGTCCCATTTTACAGAGAATCTCTAAATTTTTTCTGATACCACGTTTTGACAAGTTTTTAGAAATGTACGCGGGTGACAGACATTGATGATTTAAAAGCAAGAATCACAGCTGCTATTGAGCGAATTGATGTGGATATGCTGCAGCGTACAAAGCCGTACATGGCAACATTTGGAGTATCGATTGGATGTTTTGCGGATCACTAATGGTGCACATATCGAATGTTTGTAACAACGTTACTTTAATAAAAGAAACTTTTGAAAATACAGATTCTAAATAATCTTGTTTAAGAATTTTACGTGTTATCAAGAATTTTATTAAAAGATGAAATTGTACAGATAATGTTCGGACACACTGGAATTTCTAAAAAACTTGTCAAAACTTGGTATCAGAAAAAACTTAATGAGATTCTCTGTAAAATGGGACAACACTGGAATTTCTACACTTCATGGTTGACTTTTAATAACAGCCAAAAATTGTACAGATAATTCTCGGATACCCTGTATATGAACTATATTAACTATATTAACTATATTAATATTTAGGGGTCCTTGGTGGTAAAAGTTTGGGAACCCCTGGTTTAGGCCATGGGGGGGGGGGCTAAGGTTTATTGGAGCCCCGTGTGTGTGTGTGTGTGTTTGAGAGCATGTTAGACTGCTCACAGGGTAGATGACACACGGAAAAAGATCATCTAAAGTGGACAGTAGCGGAAGAAATGGGCGTTCCAGCACTCCCTTTCCGCTGCCTAACGTCAATCCAGGAGTACTTCCCTGGTCGATTGGTGTCTACAATCTCCTCCTTAGTAATAGATATATTTCGCTGTCTTTGCATGAAATGTAACGCGAATTTTCGCTAAAACGTTAAATATAACTTAGCCAGGATGTGATGGGGGGAAGAAATAGATGCTGACTGAAACAAAGAGAATGCCAAGAAAATAGGTATTTAACTTTAAGAATTTTGGTGTCCATCCAGTTTAAAAGTACGAATTAGGTTACGAATTGTAATTTGTCAAAAATAAAAAATATGTGGTATTTTCAAATTAATTTTTCCTAGGCTACGTTTGTTACATTTGACACTATTCTGGCCGCGAAATTTTAGTGGTTTGCTTCGCTTGCTTTGGGAAAAAGGGCTGGCTAACCGCTAGGTCACTGTTCCTTTCAAACGAGGGAAATGGCTGACCGCGAGGTTACGGATTACATCTCCATCATTAAAAAATTATTATTATCGTTATTATATTATTAAGAAAAATATATTTACTGACTGAATGGTTTTGAAATGTCATTCTGTCATTTCTGATTCATTATTTTTGGTGCTAACTCCAGTCATCCTTGTTTTTTCCTTCCTTAAATAGAACTCACTAATCCTTATACGAATATATTTACTTATGTTTTGTTATTAAAGCTATTAATTTTTTATATTAATTTCCTTATATTAATTTAGGTACTTGTAGGTTATCTCCCCCCCCCCCCCACGCTTGATTTGTCATCGTGGCAAATAGCATGAAGTCGCAGTAAATTCATTCTGACTGAAAAAGCAATAATCAAATTGTGCGAAGGATTGGTAATATCTACTGAAATAGATACTATTAAATATATAATTTGGCTCATGTAATAATTATTGATACGATTTATTTTTTAAACTAATTTATGGCCGGATTCTGAAGGATCACCATTATAAAGTTAAGGATCACCTGAAGATCAGGGCCCCCAGCCTTTTTTAGTTAGCTTTATAAGACTAACTAAGGAAAATATCACGACCTAACCTAACCAATCATCAAGGGCGTACAGTTGACCTCATGATTGGTTAGGTTAGGTCGTGATATTTTTGTTAGTTAACGTTATAAAGCTAACTAAAGAAGGCTGGGGACCCTGATCTTCAGGTGATCCAAAGTTAATGTAAGTTGTATAACAAATCAACAACCAACGTGCATCAAACATTCTAGAACGAAATGCTCGTTTAATTGTTCTGCGTACGTGCTATTTGCCACGATGACAAATCAAGCGTGGGGGGGGGGGGACAACCTGCAAGTACCTTAATTTATATTCATTTCCTTAAATAGAACTCACGAGTATATTTACTTATTTGTTTTGTTATTAAAGCTATTAATTTTTTATATTAATTTCCTCGTTCCTAATACCGCTCGCTAAAACTTATTAAAAAGGTCTTACAGTGGGTAACATCGTCGGTGGGATAGTTTATTTTCTTTTTACACGCACACGCGCACGCACGTAGAGGCGGGGCCACCAGCTTGACCTCCGTGTGAAGAGAGACCAACGCACGAAACAACATAAGGTTCATAAGGTAAGGTTCACATATATAGCAACCTGGGAGTGGTTCTGTGCTAAAAACCCTCATTATCGCAGAGGTGTGCCCTGTGACCTTGCCGTATCTCTCTCTCTCTCGCTCTCTCTCTCTCTCTGTATATATATATATATATATATATGAAAATTATTTCACGAAAGTAACACGTGAAAAATATTTATGATGAATAAAACCACGAAGGAAAGGAAACAGAATGGTGCTCAAGCGCTTTCGTCTAATGACATCCTCAGGAACACTGAAGTAAATAAAGAGTTCAAGACTATATACAGGTTACCAAAAAAAAAATATATATATATAAATACAGAAATAAAAATTGTGGGAGGAGCATACAAATCTGTAAGGAAAACACTACCAATTTTAGCACTTTGCCCGAATTCAACACAAGATCAAATTTTATAGTTAATGCCTCAATGATATATGTATATAGGTCACAAAAATATATATATTATATATATATATATATATATATATATATATATATATATATATAATATTGAAAATAAAAATTGTAAGAGGAGCATACATATTTATAAGGAAAACTACCCACGTTTTAGCACTCTGCCCTTCTTGTCCAAATCCTCTCTGAACGAATTCAACACAAGATCAAATGATTGTTTGCAACCAATTTTATAGATAAGGCCTGAATGATATATAGGTCACAAAAAAAATATATATATATATAAAACTAAATTGAAAAATAAAAATTGTAAAAGAAACATACAAATTTATAAGGAAACACTACCAAAGTTTTAGCACTCTACCCTTCTTGTCTAAATCCGTTCTGAACGAATTCAAAACAACGGGATCGAGTGAAGAAAAGACCTTTGCTCATGTTAAAGTTATTTGTAAGTTACATAATAGCAGACTCAAGAATATTTCTATTAACAATGTTGCTAGAGTGAAACAAAACTGAAGCATTATTCCAATCAATACAGTGGGATAACTCTGACAAATGGACAGAAAGGGCACTGGACGACTGTCCCGTTCTAACGGAATAGTGATGCTGTTTTTCACGCGTGTGCAAATCCTTTCCCGTCTGACCTATGTAAAAGGAATCACATTGTTTACAACCAATTTTATAGATAATGCCTGAATTATTGGTAGGGCTATTTTTTACTATGATATTTTTCACAATATTGTTATATGAAAATACTACATTAATATCCAAAAGTTTAGACATTAGCAATGCCTAAAAAGCCCGGGAAAAATGGAAGTACTAAAATATTGCGGTACGTCGACGATATTTTGTGTATGTGGCCCATGAATCGTGACCTGGATGACTTCCTCCTTCAGTTAAATGATCAAGTCCCCTCCATTAAGTTTACTTTAGAAGTGGAACAAGACAACTCAATCCCGTTTTTGGATGTGCGTGTACATAGGGAAAGCCCAGGTTTTAAGTTTAGTATCTATTGGAAAAAACAAACAATTTGTCCTACGTACACTTTTACTCTGGACATGACACCCCCCATTAAGAAGGCCATATTTTCTTCAATGTTTCTCCGCGCTCTTAGGATCGCCAGTCCGGAATACATCGATGCCGAATTGGAAAAATCAACGGTATTGGAAGTGATCTGTGCTAACCACCTGCGTTTATGGAATCTTGTCTTAACAAGCGAAACGAACCTTATATGTAATATAACCCTCGCACTTTGTCAAAGAATATTTTAGTACTTCCATTTTTCCCAGGGTTTTTAGGCATTGCTAATGTACTTAAACTTTTGGATATTAATGTAATATTTTCATATAAAATATTTGTGAAAAATATCATAGTAAAAAATAGCTCTATCAATAACTCATGCATTATCTATAAAATTGGTTGTAAACAATGTGATTCCTTTTACATTGGTCAGACGGGAAAGGATTTGCACACGCGTGTAAACAGCATCACTATTCCGTTAGAACGGGACAGTCGTACGTAGTGCCCTTTTTGTCATTTGTCAGAGTTATCCCACTGTATTGATTGGAATAATGCTTCAGTTTTATTTCACTCTAGCAACATTGTTAATAGAAATATTCTTGAGTCTGCTATTATCCAACTTACATATAATTAACATGAGGAAGGTCTTTTTCAACTCGATCCCGTTGTTTTGAATTCGTTCAGAACGGATTTAGACAAGAAGGGTAGAGTGCTAAAACTTTGGTAGTGTTTCCTTATAAATTTGTATGCTTCTCTTACAATTTTTATTTTTCAATTTAGTTTTATATATATTTTTTTTGTGACCTATATATCATTCAGGCCTTATCTATAAAAATTGGTTGTAAAATCCATTTGATCTTGTGTTGAATTCGTTCAGAAAGGATTTGGACAAGAGGGCAGAGTGCTAAAACGTGGGTAGTTTTCCTTATAAATATGTATGCTCCTCTTACAATTTTTATTTTTCAATTTATTTTTATATATAATTTTTGTTGTTTGTGGACCTATATATCATTGAGGCATAACTATAAAATTTTATCTTGTGTTGAATTCGGGCAAAGTGCTAAAATTGGTAGTTTTTCTTACAGATTTGTATGCTCCTCCCACAATTTTTTTTCTATATTTATTATATATATATTTATACTTTTTGTAACCTGTATATAGTCTTGAACTCTTTATTTACTTCTGTATTCCTGAGGATGTCATTAGACGAAAGCGCTTGAGCACCATTCTGTGTTTCCTTTCCTTCGTGGTTTTATTTATCATATATATATATATATAATTCTTAATTTACTACAAAGTGTTCGTACCTTAATCATTAGAAACCATAATAGAGAAATGGTATCTTACGAGCATATATTGCACTAGCCCTTTAAATATTTACTCGTGAGCTCATACGAATCAATAAACATATCAATAAAGTATTACAGAATAAGCAATATTTGGACGCACGAAAGAAAGCAATTTGATACACGATTATTTAAAAGAAGCAATATTTTACGTATTAACATTGAAACAAGTCGAAGAATAATCTAAAAATTATTGGCACTGCTAAATAAGATACCCGTACGTAAGAGGCACTTAGGGAGGGTTTTTTTTTTTTCTCAATTCAGTGCCACACCTACGTTTACATTGTTTCGAAGCCAGTGGGGGTTCGGCTGGTTGAGGGGTGGAGAGGGAAAAGGAAAGGGATAAACATTTAGTCCTTGGCAATGAACTAATGGAGGAAAAAATTAGATAAATTGATATTAAACGTGCTTTTATGTTTAGGAACAAAATGAGGTAACAGAAAATAAACTGAAAATGGATTGAAAAGGCCATGCACAAAGCATAATGTATGTTTACTTTCATACATATATATATATATATATATATATATATATATATATATATATATTATATATATATATATATATATATATATATATATATATATATATGGCTCAGAATGGTACCGGATGAGCTGGGTGTACCTGGCTATGTGCGATGGAGATCGCAAGAGAGCACTTTGCTCCTTCACCAGGTGAAGAGAGACCGACGCTTGGAACTACCACCAAGTTACGGGGTGTGTGTGTGTGTGTGTATATATATATATATATATATATATATGTAAAATGCGTCTCGGTGGTGTAGTGGTTAGCATCGCTGACTACCAAGCCACTAGCCCCAGGTTCAACTTCCAGCAATGGCAAGCGGCACTCAGCTCACCCAGCTGTTCATCCTTTCATACAAAAACTTCATTGATAGATAAATGGGTACCCTGGGTAGCCAAGTGGTTAAGACGCTTAGCTGCTAATCGGAAGGTCGTGAGATCGAGTCTGGGCGAAGACTTTGTAATTTGCGGATGACACGAAGTTGGGTGGTAGGGCGATTAATGACGAAGATAGAGGTAAAATCCAGGAAGATCTGAATAAAATCGTTGATTGGTCAGTCACATGGCAAATGAGATTTAACGTCGATAAGTGCAAAATTTTACATATACAGGGTGTCCCGTAAGTCTGGACCCATAGGGATTTATAATATATTTTTTTATTATGTTGCAGGTAAACCATGTCACTGACTAGAGAGGAGAGAGTTCAAGTTATTTTGCTGGTCGGGACCTGCAGTCACCGGGAAGTGGCCGAAGAATTCAACAATATGTATCCAGACCGCGCACCAATCACACATAGATGTGTTGGCAAGTTGATAGCCAAATTTAAGGAAACTGGATCCGTAGCTGACAAGCCTCGCAGAGGACCTTCAAGGACTGTTACGGAAGACGAAACCAGTACCAATGTGTTGGCTAGCTTCGCTGTCAGTCCCAAGAAGTCACTTCGACGCATGTCCAGCGAAACTGGGACTATTTTGTAATTTTATTAATTTTGCCCTATAGGTCCAGACTTACGGGACACCCTGTACAGTAGGTTCGCGTAACGGTAATTTTGCGTTTAGTATGTCAGGGAAGGAGTTAGCAAGCGTAGAGCAAGAAAAAGATTTAGGAGTTATAGTCACTGGTGATTTAAAAGTAGCGAAACAAAGTACAGCAGCGGTTAATAAAGCGAACAAGGTGTTAGGTTTTATAGCTCGGGATTTTGAGTACAAATCGCGCGATGTTATTGTTCCTCTTTATAAATCATTAGTTAGACCTCATTTGGAGTACGCGATCAAATTTTGGAATCCACATATGCGAAAAGATATAGACAAAATCGAAAGAGTTCAAAGACGAGCAACTAAGATGATTCCGTCGCTTAGGTCAAAGTCGTACGAGGATAGGCTTAAGGAGTTAAAACTGACAACACTCGAGACTAGGAGGTTAAGGGGTGATCTAATCCAGGTTTTCAAAATTATGAATGGGTTCGATAACGTAGATAGAGATAGCTTTTTCGAAATATCTCAATATAATAGGACTAGAAATAACGGGTGTAAGTTGACGAGTAGAAGGTTCGAGACAGCAGTTGCCAAAAACTTTTTTACGCATAGAATAGTAAATAGGTGGAATAGTTTACCGGAAGAAGTAATTAGTAGCACGTCTATAAACATGTTTAAAAATCGATTAGACGCATATGTTGATAGATTGGGTATAGTTTAAGGTAGTAAAATTAAGGCTTTGTGGTTCGGAACCCACGTAAAATTGTAGGTCCCCTCCGCCACCACGGAGGACATGCACAATACACAATTATGAACACAGTTAGGTAGACCAGCCATGAGTGGATCCTAGGGTCTTTGTTGGTCTGAAACATTATGACATTATAACATAACAATTTCATGGTCATAGTTCAGATTCCACGTTAAGCTGTAGTTCTAAGGTGGATCAATAAGCTTGACCTTCGTTAGAATGAACAGTATATATATATATATATACTGCAAATAACAGAAATATCCTAAAATTGAATTAACTCAGTTTTTTTAATTTGATATAAAAAGAAAACCTAATTAATTGTTAAAATTTTTATATACGACCATTTCATTAAACAGTTTATTGCATCTTTCGTTTATGAAAACAATTTTTACGATAACGATCCGATATTCTCCTCATTTTGCTTTTATTACCTTGGTTTATTGAAGTTTGAGCTCATGAAAAATAGGCCGCAAATAAAGGTGAAAATTCCCATTATGGCCGCTGGGACCAACATCTGCGTGTAAAATCCGAGCCACGCGAAATATAGCGCCATTTTATCTCCGAAGTAGCGTCGAACTAGGTGTAGCGGTTGTTTTTTGTACCATTTGGCACCTCTCCCCCATTCCAAATACAGAAGCTTCGAATAAAGAATAAAAATATACAGTATTTTTTTGTGCGTGGAAAAGTGTAACTCTCAGTGTAACTTTGAGCGTAACTCTGGAAGCATGAAACTCATACTAATATATTTATCACACTTACCATTATTGACTTTAAAAATTACGAACGCGGATCTATTATTAAGATCCTAAATACTGTTTAAATATACGTTCAAACCACAAAGATTATACATAAAGTTCTAATAACGTTCTAAGTCATATTTAACAAACTTAAACATTATTAACCCAAATCTACTGTAAACATATACTATACAGAAGGGCTGACAAAAATAAACAAACACATTTGTCTATAAATGTTTTAGTATTTATCAACTTTTATATTCAAATCAAAAAAATTTTGTGAAAGAAAAAAAAAAAAAATCCAAGGTGTCTATTCATTTTTGTCAACCCTGTGTGTGTATATACCATTCATACGTACATCAAAGCGAAGCAAATGACACGCATTAAGGAATCGCCAAAGTTTTTATTCTATAAAAGTTATTTAATTAAAATTTATAACAAAGAGATAATGAAAAGTTACATAAAGGTTTTTTTTCAATGCAGGAAGGAGGGGCCAACCGGCGAGCGCCCGCAAAAATGTCCTCCTCCCCCCGCTGCTATACAAGAGTATAGTGCGTTATATATTAATATATAAAACAGTATAAAAACAAAAGATTAAAAAAAATCATAAATTACCTTAAATAATCGATAATATATATATATATATAATATATATAATATATATATACACACAAACACACACACACACACAGTGTATATATGCAGTATAGTAATACACAAATACATATTAATTCTAAATTCGTTACACCCTTGGGACATTATATCGAACTTAGAATCATTATCATCATTAAAAATGTAACTCCACTTCCCGTTATTCAATAAACTATTTCATTTCTTTATAGTGTGTGGTGCGGCGTTTTTCAAAAGGGGTGTAATTGATTGATTTTTGTATATATATATATATATATATATATAATATATATATATATATAATTTAAATAAAAGGTATAAGCCGATATTTTTCATACGACATTAAAAAAATATCACTGGAAGGATATAATTTTTAGATACAAATATGGTATACAAATATTAAAAATATTAAAAATATTAAAAATTCAGCTATTTTAAACGTATTTTTAAATATTTTGTAGTTTAAATACCTTAAAATTAAATATCTTTAAAATATGCCTTACCCTTCTGTCACAATATTTGCCATTGTTAGGATCTTTGTTGTAGGGACCATCGTGAAGGGGAAACGCTGCCAGGTATGCTTCGTTGGCAAGAAGTCTACTGATTCCAAAACCTGCGAAACGTGTTGTCAAGGTTAGACAGTAATAAATAATCAGTGAGGAGGAGGAGGAGGAGGAGGACTAGAAACTGACACACCACTGAGGCCAACAATGCGACCCATTGCTCTAACTCCTGTATTATTATTAATATTCCCAGCATCATCGGGATTCGAACCTTCAACCTTAATATCTTCACTTCGCTTGTAGGGAAATGGTTTTGCCCAATGAGATACCGACACTGGTTTAGAGAGTAAGTTTCATGAGAACTCGAGTTGGACCTAAAAATTAACATATACAATTGTTAAAGTTCTTTTACCTTCTTTGTTAATGTATGGTTAACATAAATAATGTAATTTACAAACTTTGTACAGTATTATGAAGTTGACATGTTACGATAAGTGTTCCGAGTTATAAGGTCAGATTAGATTAGATTATAGTGTGGGTTAAGTTTGGTATGCGTGTGGACATGTCCGTGTTCAAGTGTCCATAGTAATGTTTGAGGTTGGTTACCCTCCTTCGTAATAACATCTTCGGTCATACGACGGAGGGAACCTACAGTTTTACGTGGGATCCAAACTATTATACCCCATCAACGAAGACCCAGAAAAACACCTTAATCCCCTGAAATGTGAAATCCGGGCCGAGAGTCGAACTTAGAAACTTAAAGTTAAGAACAGTTTTTAAACGTTCGCAAACATGGATAGTTTCTGAACATACAGTACACTAACCATTAACGGAACATTTTATGAATTGTATCTGACCATTTTCTTATATTTATTTGAACATTCCTACTGCGGGAAGTTAAGCTGAAATGCTCGGATTCGCTCCTCGATTAAGAAACGCGAAAAAGGTAAAAGAGTCAAACAATAGTCCCCGCCTACTGTGGGTCTGAGCTCTGCCGCGCCAGCTATTGACGCTCGATGGAGTCGTAGATGAGGCGGGTACCCAGCGATCATCACCTTTACCTTTTACTGAACGTACCGATCATTTTCTAAACATCTTTTGATTGCTTCCTCACTACTAACTGAAGACGTTAATCCCATTTTCTAATCCTTTATTGAACAATGACTTACCTAAATCTTTGGAAGAGTATCTAACGCGTCTTAAGATTTCCCAAGCGATGAGACTACGCTGCGCTTGCGTGAAAAATAGATCTCTGTCTTTGATGAGGAACCTGAGATAAAGCATTATCTTTAGTTAACGCGAATACAAATTATTTAACACTATTTAACGGGTTAATCGCAATAATTTTTTAACTAAATTTATTTATCATTACTTTTAGCGATATTTACAATTATTATTTATTGGTTAACTTAAAGTTTTTTAAGAGTTATTTTAGCATTACTTAACAATTCTTATTTAGAGGTATCTCGCTTCCTTATATATTTATTTACAGACTCATCTTCATGACTGTATGCAAATTATTACATTTTAACTGTAAACTCTAAAGACCATAATTTAAAAAAAAAAAATTAAAAAGTACAGTTGCCCCCAAAAAAGATTAGTCGTTCAACATTAACGTTTCAAATTGTTTCGTTCGTGTTTCTTATATGATCGTACGTTGAAATTATCAATTATGTATATAGTGCGTAAAGTTTCAATTAGTTAATTGAATAAAAATACACGGAAATATATCGCGTGATGACCCAGATAATAGTATACATGCGAGGACTGCCTCCACCAGGGTTCGAACCCACCAACTCTTAAACAGAAGGGAAGAGCGGTCGGTACTCACAACACTACGTCGGGTAGAAGCATTTAATACAATTTGTTATACATTTAAAAAAACTGAGAAAACGCCCACACCTCCTTCTGTTCGAGAGGTGGTGGGTTCGAATCTCGGTGGGGGGCAAGATTTGCATTACTCAAAATTAAAATGACTACTTCACAAAGACGACTAAACTTCTTTGTACAAATGTACTTTTGATGAGACAATATAGAGTTGACCATGCACCAGGTATATATATATATATACCCGTTATAAAAAAGAGGTGTTTTGGTTTTTATATTTATTTAATTAAATTAATTAAAAATTATTTTTTTATATTTAGGAGAAGGTAAATAATGTTAAGTTAAAAATATTTATATTATTATTTATTACAAAAGCGTGCTTTAAAGAGGAATATATTTTTTTCTAAAAACTGTCCGAGGAATTTACTTTAGAAACAAGAATTTAAAAAAAAATGAATTAAAATAGTCCCCTAAAAAATAAAATATTTCAAGAATAAATTGAAAAATAGTTAGAAATAACTAGAACTAAAATACAAAAATGGAATGAAAATCTATTATTGTAAATGTAGGCCTACAGTTTTGCTAAAAAAGTTTTGTTTTTGGAATTTTATTAGTTACCAAAAAGAATAAAATAACCACAGAAAAATATAATATTACCAATTGGTAATGTTTTATGCTTTCTACAAAAAAAAAAAAAAAAAAAAAATATATATATAGAGAGAGAGAGAGAGAGAGAAGAGAGAGAGCTATGTTTCTAGGCGAACTTATTTCCAAATCTGTACTTTTGGGTTACCAAATGTACTCATTAAACTCTAGTTTTTGAAGAGTTTACTTATTTTTTCTGTTTCTCCCATCTTTCTAAAGCAAATACAGTGGACGGTTTTTAGTGTGATATACTGCTAATATATATATATATATATATATATATATATATATATATATATTAGCTAACTTCTTACTTCACTTAAAACTAAACGTATCTAAGCGAAAAATAAACGATGTAAAAATCTGTCATTTATATATACCGTATATATATATATATACACAAACTCAGAATGGTTCCCTGAGAACATTATATGTTAAACACAGACCGTGCATGGAACAAGGAACTCTTCTGGGAAAATTAAATCCACTATAGTCCGAATAAGTAATGGTAAATGACAAATACCATAGTTTTTTTCCTTTTTCCTTTTTTCTGAGTGTAGGGATCTAGGCTTGCTTTAAACCCTAGATCCACGTCCCAAAGCTGGATCCTGTCTGCTTTGCAGATAGCTGGTGAGGGAAGCTATATTTATGGGATCTCTTTGCGAGAGACCCGTTGCCCACGTCGGGCTAAAATCATGAAAAAGGAAAAAAACTATGGTATTTGTCATTTACCATTACTTATTCGGACTATAGTGGATTTAATTTTCCCAGAAGAGTTCCTTGTTCCATGCACGGTCTGTGTTTAACATATAATGTTCTCAGGGAACCATTCTGAGTTTGTGTATACTAAACGGACGTGTTTCGTGCCTTGAAAAGTGGACGCTCAATGTCCCGGTTGAGGTTTAAGTTTTGGTTTTTTTTGGCTAAAAATACAATAGTTACCCCCTTTTTCTTTGATTTATTCAACACGACGTGAATGCAACGAGTCTTTTACTTATATAGAGGTTCTGAGTGTAGGGATCTAGGCTTGCTTTAAACCCTAGATCCACGTCCCAAAGCTGGATCCTGTCTGCTTTGCAGATAGCTGGTGAGGGAAGCTATATTTATGGGATCTCTTTGCGAGAGACCCGTTGCCCACGTCGGGCTAAAATCATGAAAAAGGAAAAAAACTATGGTATTTGTCATTTACCATTACTTATTCGGACTATAGTGGATTTAATTTTCCCAGAAGAGTTCCTTGTTCCATGCACGGTCTGTGTTTAACATATATATATATATATATATATAGGGAAGGATATTTAAATATTTTTATATGGGTTAATTGTTGGCTACGCTTACACGAAATTCGGTGTCAAATTATCTATCTGTAACCCTACCATTCTATTGGCTTTCTTTCTCCTTTGGACGACATTTGAGGGGAAGTTTCCTCAGAAGCAGGAAGTTCTCCCGTTTCCGCCTCCGTCTCATGGGTAAACGGAACTACTGGGGTTTGGGTACTGATTTTATACGCATGAGGATGCAAAGGAGGGAGTTGGGTATTAGGGGAGGGGAAGATTCGGGTATAAGGTAGAATAAGGTAAGCAAGAAAAAATATTTCACTTACAGCTGCGTAACTCCTCAAATGAGATAGAAAATTAAAAATTCCTATCTTTAATTTACAAACTTTTGTAATTATTTCTATAAGTGTGAATAAAATCACGAAATCGTCCGTCATTAATGACAGTAAAATCAGCGAACAAAGTTGAGGTTTAGTAAAGGGTTAACTGCGAAGAACGTCTATAAACCTTTAATGGCCCCTGGTCCGCTTGGTCTTTTCCCGTTAGTCCCGTTTTAGTCATGGTTCAATAATGAGAAATCGCAATAATTGGAAATCTCAAATGAAGCAATTCTGAAATTGATCCATTCTCAATCCCACTCTGTATAAAAACTTCACGCTTTAAATTAGATTTTTCATAGAAAATACCCCTCGGGAGCGAAACTTCTTCACGGTCTGTTTATTTTTATACCCTTCCAAAATCCCGCTTCGAGTATTTCCACTCGTAGGCCCGTGGATGGGGTGACAATAAGTGGGAATAATCGTTCCACTTCGCTAATTCCGTTCTGGTTAACGTCAAATGATTATACCTACTCTCACGTAGAGAAGATTCCTACTGGTATCAAAAGGTTTAAAATTTTATATAATTTATTTATATAATTTTGGAAAAGATAGGAGTCAAAAAATGTTTATTTTTTAATAATTAATTATAATAATTCCAGTTACGATCATTTTCCCAAAGAAAGGAACTTTTTAAATTCTGGTCGATATAAATTCTTATTTTTCATTTCTAAAACTCATTATACAGACTATGAATTTGTAGGAGACAAAAAATAAAACAGGATCAATTAACACCTATCAAATGCACCCATACTGCTCCGTTCGTAGTGAAGTTAATGCTACAGAGATTATCCAATTGTCATTTTGTGTGTATATATATATATATATGGGATGAATTTCACAATTAAACACGTGAAATGAATGAATGCTGCAACCCACAAGGAAAAAGAAAAAACGATTCCAAGGCTTTTCGTGTATTCAGAGCTACACCTCGTCAGGTGTAGCTCTGAATACACGAAAGGCCTTGGAATCGTTTTTTCTTTTTCCTTGTGGGTTTGCAGCATGCATATATATATATATATATATATAATATATATATATATATATATACTAGCAGAGAACTTGCCCTACGTGCGGGTAGCAAAAATGTCTTGCGTTTTAACAAAAATATCACGACTTAACCTAACCAATCGTCGAGGGCGTACAGTTGTTCTAACCGGGCATTCAATGAACCTAACCGGGTATTCAATAATTTTACCATAGGTTTCGATATATATATATATATATATAATGGCGTAATGATCTTCCTGACGTCATTTAATTTTTAAAAATTACTTATTTAATTTATTAACACCCACGTGCATAACCTCGGGACCTAATCAATACGTGTGTGAAGTTTCAAGTTTGTAACTGCTTCCAATTTGGACCTATGGCTGGAACAGACAGACAGACAGACAGACCCACGCGTCCTTTTATTATATATATATATATATATTATATATATATATATTAGCTAAGAATAAAACGAGGGTAAAACGAGGGTAAAAAGAGGGTAAAAAGGGGGTAAAAAGGGGGTAAAAAGAAGGTTCTGCCGCAACTTTTTATGAAAAATCTAATTTAAAGTGGGAAATCTTACTCCTAATGTTTTGGAGTAGCTTACCCTCCCCGTAACGGCAAAGGACCTACGGAAGGGACCTACAGCTTTACGTCAGATCCAAACCACGGGTCAGTACATCATTTAGCCGTGAAGCACGGTCACCGATCCAACTACTATACCCTGAACATCACCGATTTGCGAGAAGAGGCGTTGCGACGTGGCCATGAGGCACTGCCATTATTGAGGCAGCCTTTCCACATTGAGTATGTAACTGGATGAAATTAGTCTCTAACTCTTACTGTATACACACAGCTCCAAGAAACTAATAAATCACTAATACATATATTAACGCTTAACTACCATCGGTTACCAAAGCCGTGATAGGCCACACTTACCTCAAGGTCCAGTGTGTCTATCATAACTTTTGTAACCAACTTTACACGAGAGGAAACGCGAGACTGTATGAACACCGAGTACAAACGAGTACACGCAAGAATGTAGTTTCGGAAAAAAGTTCGCCTACAAACCAAATATTTTAAAAAATATTTAAAAAAAATACTAATTGGTTGATATTTCTTTTCTCTTTGGGTATTTTATTATTTTTGGTAACATTAATATGATTTAAAGCACGAAACACAATGATTACCAATTATATTAATTTTTTTATGCTTTTTTATAAATTTTACGTTTCTCGGCGAACTTTTTACCGAAACTTACCAAAAATACAGGGTGAGTCAAAAGTCTGAAAACATAGAACTATGCTTTTCAATGCAAATATATATATATATATATATATATATATATATATATATATATATATATATATGTATATATATATGTGTGTGTATATATATATATATGTGTGTATATATATATATATATATATATACACACGAGTATATATTTGCATTGAAAAGCATAGTTCCTATGTTTCCAGACTTTTGACTCACCCTGTAGTTAGAAGAAAACGCAAAATTAAAGTCACTTGAAAGGAACACTTTTAAATAAACTGAATATATAAAGGCGGATTACAAAAAAAAAGAAATCTCATCCATAAAAGAACTTACATTTCCTGTCGGTGAAGGCTAAACCCCGCTGAGAAGACTTGCGGTTCGGGGGGTATCAGTTCTTCATTGTAATTACAAGGATTTTTCATACCGAAACGCTCAAATATGTCTGGACGTTTCCAATTCGGAGCTTCTTTCTGGAACCATCGATAATATTGAAACAACTTTATATTTCGGACCCCTATTAATGGAAGGGGGAAATGGAGGGGTGGGGGCGATCAATTAATGCGGTAATGTACAGTTGCGATACAAAAAGTTCGCCTAAAATTTCTAAAAAAGTGTAAAATGTTAATAATTGGTAATTTTTTATTTTTATATTTTTTTTTACTGTCGTCAAAAAAGAGTAAAATATTTTTTTTTTAAATTTACTATTTTACCAATTAGAATTTTTTTCTGTGTTTTTCAGAAATTTTAGGTTTCCAGGATGATTTAAAAAACAACTATATATATATATAGTGAGGTAAGGAAGCTCTGTCACTTTATTAAATAGATGTGCATAGTTATCTCGATCACCTTTTAAGTTAACAAAAGTATATTGTATAATATTTTCCTAATTTTTTGAAGCTGTAGATGGGGTTTTGTATGCGATAATATAGTTCGATTTTACACTTTTTACACTACCAATCTTACGCCTTTAGCCACTGTACTTAGTAAATTAGGAAAAATAATACTGATGAATTTAACTTACAGTACATACGAAAATAACGTACAGGGTGTCCACGATGTCTCGTCACGCCAGTAAAATACTAACTGATTTTCGTTTTTCTTTCAGACCCATTTGAAATGCGTCATAGCAACAACTATACGATTGAACAACGCATATTGGCTAGTAGTAACTGGGTCTATGAGCGACCACGTAATGGCAAAATATTGAAAATATTCGCGCGGCTCCTCCAAAAAGGAGCCGCATCATTGAATAGGTTCTGGTAGTCCGCGCGAATATTTTCGATAGTTTTGTCATTACGTAGTCGCTCACGGGACCAGGTACTAACCAATACGCGTTGTTCAATCGTATAGTTGCCGCTATCACGTATATTTCAAACGGGTCTGAAAGAAAAACGAAAATCAGTTAGTATTTTACCGGAGTGACGAGACATTATGGACACCCTGTAGTATACTCGTACAAAATGAGGTTATGCCAAAATATAGCGAATAACTGTATGAAAACTTTATAAAAATAAGTTAAAATTTATGGCAAAAATTATGATTCAATATTTTCAGCGAAGACGACTTTATATAATTCACAAAAAGCTTCGGACGAACCCAATTTTATTTGGCAATTTTAAAAGCAAGAAAATAATACTTGGGGAAAAAAAAAAAATTATGTAAATTATATTTTAATTATGGCCTATTTATTTTCATTATTTCCCGGACTAAATATAATTTATTTAGGTTATGTACAGTGAATACTTTAAATTTAATTATAAAACGTTTTTAAATATTAATGTAATACTGTAATATATATATATATATATAATATATATATATATATAAAGGGTTGCCAAAAGTAAATAGACATCACTATGATTTCCTTCAAAAACAACTGGCAAAGCTGATCAATGGAATGCCAGAACGTGTGTTAGCTTTACATAACGCAAAGGAGAAAGCAACAACATTTTAAATATATCTGTTACTATTTAATGTCTCATATATATATATATATATATATATATATATATATATATATATATATATATTTCATACTCATGTTTTTAAAAAATTATAAAGATTATCCTTTTCAGCGAGTCATCAAGCAACTGTATTCTACATATATCTAACTACGAAATGGGGTATGGGGCAATGAAGATGCCTCAAACAAATTATAATATAACAGGGTGAAAATGGCATCTCTATAAAAAATTCAGGGAACCCCATCATCCTCTCTCTCTCTTATATATATTATATATATATATATATATATATAAAGGCTATCTAAAATTGCCAGTAAATTAGGTAACCAATAAAATTACAGTTTATTACAGTGCAGGAAGAATTTTAAAAAATTACTGTAATTTATAACACTTCATTATTTTTACTTTATGATGGATTCCCAAAACTATTTTTTGACGTCATAGTTATAGAAAAATAACATCCCTTTATTATATTTTGACTTTTTATTTGTATTTATTTATTTATTTATTACTACCGTTTCCTTGGCAACGGAAAGCGATGTTATTTAAGTATACAAGTTCCGAGATTCGTATCAGTAAAAATGTACAAATTATATATATATATATATATATATATATATATATATATATATATATATATATATATATATTATAATTGTTTCAGCGATACTAATTATCTTTTTTATTCAAAGCACAATTATCACCTTCAATTATATATTAATAAATATTACCAAAACTGTAAACTTTAGCACTGAAATAATTCTATAATTAAAGTGAGTGTCACTTTAATTAAAGTTTAAATTAAAAATAGAAACGCTTCGGTAAGCAATTAAAACATAAAATGAATTTGGGTAACTTAAGAAAAAATAGCTAAAAGAGTTTGCATATAAATGAGAGAGAGAGAGAATAATGTTGATTGAAAAAAAACATGGCCGGATATATAAAGGGTGGCGTAAAAGTCAGGACACAGAAACTATGCTTTTCAGTGCGAACACACACACACACACACACACACACATATATATATATATATATATATATATATATATGTGTGTGTGTGTGTGTGTGTGTGTAATATATATATATATATTATACTGAAATTGCATAGTTCCTATGTGCCCTTACTTTCGCGTCGCCCTATATATATATATATATAAAGATTTTTTTTTATTTAAGAAAACATGAGTTTCCTGCAATCATGTATTTCATCATTTTCAAAGTTAAATGAAACATTATATTTTATAAATTATAATTTGGAAGACATGCGAAGCTCAAGTTACGTAGAAAGAGAGAGAGAGAGAGAGAGAACATGTATCTGCGCAGTAACATGCGTTGCATGCACGAGGACGTGAAGCAAGCTTTGACAAAAGAGAATGAAATGACAAGTAGCATTAATGCATTAATGCGCTTAGTACTTTTTCCTATCGTAAAAAAAGTAGACTAGGAGGTAAAAAATTTGTATATCGCACACATACGTCGTATATATAAATATATATATATAAAGGCGATTAGATAATTTGCAATCTCCTTGCGTCGGTACAACGTAACAACATATATATATATTCCAAAAGTGAATATAAAACATATTTTATGTAAAAAGTAACCCATGCATGGAAATACTGACCATGCTTTTCCATAGCATTCGCTTCATTACTAAATTATATATATATAAAATGACACTGACATTCATATAGCTGACATTAATTAATTAATTATCAAATTAATTAATTAACTAATTATTAAATACGTGGATTATTATAAATTAATTATTAAATAATAAACGAATAAACACGTAGTGACGTCATACAGTAACGTTTGTACGACGATAAATATAAAACACACCAAATGGACGATACGACGTATATATATATATAGTCATTCGACGAGCACAGACGATGAAGTTTAGTATGGACGACAGTTCGTCGAGCAACGGAAGGACGTACGATGTACAACGATGCATTCGTTATGTTGAAGACGAGACAGAAAGATGGTATACACGACAGAGAATTATGTTCATAATGTTGAATATGGTGAGTAGACATAAATTTATGAAAGAACCATTCCATAGGTTTTGCGATGTTCAGCTTAGATCAACATAAATTTATGAACGAACCAGTCCATAGGTTTCGATGATACTTAGTTTGGATCGACATAAATTTATGAACGTAGCAGTAATACATAAGTAAGTTCACAGAAAGAAAATGACATTTATGAACTGTGGACAACAGAGAAGTATGTTGGAGAGTTGAACACCTTACCCAGACTTCTCCTCCGCGTATCGTAACAAATCCCTGATTGTCGTTTGTCGAATATGAAGAGAAGGTCGATTAAATTGAAATCGTATATAGAACAGAAGGTATATATATATGTATACATACGTAACATCATTTTAATATTTCATTATTAATATCATGTTAATAAGAGGATCGACTGCGGGAAATACAGGTGGATAAAAGTTACAAAATTTGATGGATAGTGAATAGATAATTAGGTTAATTTATCAACAAACTAATAGCTCGGATTCTTATAAAATTAATTCAATTTATAAAGTAATATAAATATTTTAATAGTTTATTTATTTCCTCTTTTATAATTATTATTTTTAAAGGAATTAGTAATTATTTACAGTTCTTTCTTTGACTACGTATACCTTTTTTTTTTTTTAATTGAATAACCTTTATTAATAATAAAAAAAATACAGTAGTCTTTTTACAATTTACAATTTTTACAATGACATAAATAATTGTGAAGCTCGACTATTTATTTTTTTATTTTTTATTTTATTTTAATTTGGCCCTTAAGCTTTAGGCTTTACTGGGCTCTTATTAAAAATAAGCAGCTAGCGCTAGTCACTGGCGCGTAATATCAACCAGTTTTTCAATGAATCTTACATTTGGAACTATAAACTACTATTGGAAAATCTTAAACATATATATATAAGTATATATACACCTACTACTAAAAGTATTAAGCTAAACTGTAAATTCAATCATTAAACTTAGTTCTATAAGTAAAGCTCTTGCCAAGTGGGATAAACGAGTGATAGGACTCAAATTTTTGGATCACCTGAAGATCAGGGCCCCCAGCCTCAATTAATAAATGATATCTTCGTTAAAATTAACGAAAATATCACGACTTAACCTAACCAATCGTCAAGGGCGTACAGTTGACCTAACCGGGCATTCAATTTAATTTAGTATTATATTTGGTACTGTAAAGCAAAAAACAAGAATACACGGGGGCCCTGATCTTCAGGTGATCCAAACTTTTTTAGGAAAAGATAGAAAATAATTATAATAGTTATTTAGAGAAGATTTTGTAAGAATGTTAACATTGGAAATTTTAATTTACGGTTAAAATAATTCAAAGCGAAACTATTGGGTTTGAAGAACTTTTCAAATTGTAAATGAAAATCACTTTACAAAAGAAGATTTATTCCCAAAAACGTGACCGTTCCATCAATTTTATGACCTTTCTCAGGCGCAAAATGATAAGGAAAAGAAACGAAGAGTTTATTCAGAAAGAGAATTTTTGGTATGGCTGAAAGGAGGATAGGATGGGATGGGATCAACTCTTGAATGTTTTTTTTTTTTTTTTTGCCATGACACGTCACCCTAATTCCCTCTGCCTCTGCTCCTTTCGCCCATCCAACCTCACTGTTCCAGTGTTCCTATAAGTCCGGCATCATAGGAGAAATTCATATTTTTCTATTTCTACAAACCATAATTCATATTTTTCTCTCTCTCGGGATGCCAATTTCCCGTCCATCATTCTGTTCAGTGACGAGGCTGTTTTTTATGGAAATGGTGAGGTAAATCAACAGAACACCCGCTACTGGCCTCAAAACAACCCTCACTGGTATACCTCTTCAAAAGAACAAGGTGTATCTCGGGTGATGGTATGGTGTGGCATTTGGAAGAATCGCATCATAGGCCCCCTCTTTTTCGATGAACATGTCACTGGAGGCACCTACCTACGCATGCTCAAGGAAGAAGCATTTCCCAGTCTTGAACGAAGAAGGAAATTTCCCAACATGGTTCCAGCAAGACGGTGCTCCTGCACATTACAGCACCCAAGTAAGGGAATACCTGTACCAACAATTCACTGGTCATTGGATAAGACGTGGAGGGCCTGTGGAATGGCCAGCTAGAAGCCCGGATCTCACGCCACTAGATTTTTATCTCTGGGGCCACTTAAAAGCGCTGGTAAACGCAGAGAAAATTAGGAGTGTTGAACATTTGCGGCAGCGCATTATTGGGGCATGTAACACCATTACTCCTGACATCATTCACCGTGTGCTTGCTGACTGGGTATCACGTCTGAATTTGTGTATTGAAAACAATGGTGGACATATTGAGCACGTTCTGTAAATAAAAGCTTTTGTTTTGCCTTTTTTATTATTTTTCCTATGATGCCGGACTTATGGGACACCCTGTATATATATATATATATATATAAACGCTTCTTCTCTGCTTTTCCTCATCGTTTTGCGCCTGAAGTAGATCACAGACTTAATCGAAAACTTGTCCCTTAATGAATAAAATTTTTTCTCTCGGTTTTTGTTAACGATTTGATCGCTGAAATGTGATCATAAATGCTTGGTTTTCATTAACTGTAAAACGAATTTACTTTTATTATTGGAAATGTACTTAAAATGGATTTCACATTAACATTTTTTAGTTAGTTTTTTTTTTTTTTTGCGAGTGTGGCATACCTATAAAGTTTATGAATACGCATAATTGATCTCACTTACGATGCAATCTTGTATGCTGCAATTCTGGCGTGGATAAAGTAATATTATTCAACGTACTAATTTTTATTTGATTTAATTAAAATAGCGGTTTTTCATTACTTATAACTTTATATTTAACTCATTTAACAAATTAGAAAAAATATATTTACGGAGACGCGTTCATTCAAAATAAAATTTAAAGATATACAGTAATTGGTTTGGGGGCGGGCTTAAAATGTATAGGGTGGCCACAAAGTCCCGTTTCCCCCTGCCTATATTATTGTTATACGATTCATTTCTCTAGGTCTAGGGGGTAACGGGACTTTGTAGCCAAATCATGAATTTTTGTAATTTTAAAAAAAAAGTTGATTTTAATACAAATATTAAATCACAGTTTATATATATATATATATATATATATATATATATATATATATATATAAATTTTTTATGGTGTAATTTTCGGAATCAAATATAAGAGTATGATGTAAAAAAAAAACCGAATGGGTTTTAATCTTAAACAATAATAAAAGTAACTATTTTTTTTTTAAGATTGTTGAAACAACTGCGCAAAAAGTATTTACATCAACTATTTACATCGCATGACTCTGTTTCATCAATATACTATTACTGCTCGGGCAAATTAGCATTTCAACATTATTTCAATATTCCCATAAGTATAAAAGAAGAAAATATTATCGGTTATCCGTTTTTAGACCAGTTTTCATCAATAATCTTTAACGAAAACGATTAGAAATTAGAAACAGGTAATTTTGTATACTGAATTTTAAGTTAAAATAAATTTTCAGCCCAACAAAAACTGCAAAAATTGTTGCGATTCTTTTTATTTATTAAAAAATTAATAATCATGTTGATGAGAACTTCAAAGTTGTAAAATTTATAATAGTTACGCGTATTAGTGAGAATTTGATAAGAGCGATAAAAACGTTAACTTGAAAGAAAACGTAATGTCGAGAAATCGGGTCACTTGGGACAATGACTGCGTACTGCGTAGTGATCAATGAATGACAGGTTTGAAATGAATTCGTGAACAAAATTTTTTTCATTTAAGGGTTCAATATATATTATTGCCTTTTCAAATTTAGTTTGTTTCGTTTCTGTAACTTCAGTATCGACAAAGAGAAAAAAATTCAAGACAGTGTCCAAATCCACCCCATTTTACACGATACCAAAATCATCGATGTAAAAAAAATTTAAAAATACGAAAGCAATTTCATTTTAAAATTATTTTAGCATTTTCTCCTCTGTGCGAAAACTTACCTTGATTGGTTTCTTTAACTTAAGGATTTCCGCATATCTTGTCAGTAGGTCCCAAGGAGCGTGGATTTTTACATAATACAATTGGCCGCTCTCCGATTCCTTTGGAAAGAGAAAAATGATCAAAGTTACGGTGTTTTCACATTCCACGAATAAAATGAACGATTCACTGTATATAGTTCAGTATCACAATTGATTTTAAGCGTTCACGTGAGGAGATCGGTTATACAGGGACTAGATTCTCAACGTAAGGGGTTCCGGGTTCGACTCCTGTTTCTAGTTGAATTGGGTCAGCCAGTCACTGATACCCGGGTATTGCGGGAATACTGAGGATTCGAATGTTACCTACCTGCTTCGAAATTGATTTTATAATTAGGAAAATTATTAGTTACAGTATAAATTATTTGTAAGGACATTTTTTTCAAGAATACTGCACGTGAATTACATTCTCAGTATTCTTTATAGACTTCTTCTGTTATGACGTCATTAAGACACGATTATTAAATGTGAATTTTGTCTATATGCGAAATGTGGGCGGAGGGAAAAGGTTATAATGTCCAAAACCGGATAAAATTAGATACAACTAAATACGGGAAAGAGGTTTATATATTAAGTCTGAAGAACCTTCTTGTCTTCAATCTCCAGTTCGAGCCCTTCTTCGATTAAGTTCTTGTGAAAAACTTTCCTTCTGCGTTGTTGACGAGACGACCCGTCATTGAAGACCAAGATGAAATCGATGATCCTTTGGTTGTCTCTGAAGTAGTGCGTCTCCATCTTATTACGGGCCTAACGGACACAAAGTATGGGTGTTAAGTACTCGTGGAACGAGCCGAGACCATGTGCAATTGGTTACAAAAGTCGAGATACATTGGGCGGTAAGGTAGATATGGGATAATGTATATACATTACCTCAAAATCCATAAATTTGAGAGAGAGAGAGAGAGAGAACATTATTTTCTTACCTTATCCCCCTCCTCCCATTCTGTCGACTTCTTAATAACGGGGTATCCATTATCGTCCCTCTCGTCAGTGGAAATATTCGTGTCGTATAGAATCGTTCCAGGAAGCTCCGCTATTTTAGGGTTGTACAGATTCGTCCCAATAGCAGAAATCTCCACATTTGAAAACAAAACAAAAAACTATTTTTACACACTACTGTAAACACTATATAATATATATATTATATATAATATATATATATATATATATACCTTTGGTAACCTTTGGTTAACTTCCGCCCGAATTGCTCATTACAGTGGCGGATCCAGGGACGGGGGGGAGTCAATGGGTGCCCGGTGGGGGACAACGCCACTTTTTCATAGAACAGGTAACAAGTGACACCACTTTAGATGCTACGTGTGGAGGTGACCTAAAGTGGTCAGGAAGGAGTGTAATTTATATTTGGGGAATAAATAATTCATTCATAGCCTAAATCACAATTTACTGTATATGCTCGTGTGACAGCGATCTCGTGTAATGGTAATAAAACTCGAATACCTACACACATTCACCTTTCTGTATTGTGAGCGTTTGAATCTGAGTGAATTTGAATCTATTCTACGCAGATGCATATAATTATATTAGGTTATATTCATAGACATAAGAACATAAGAAATTTTTATAGTGGGCACACTAGGGGCCACTTCGGCCCATCGAGGTGGCTCCACTATGTAAAACTGCCTGTACATTGGCAACAACCAATTTTTACAAAACTAATTAATTATCAATTTAAAACTAAAGCTAGAATCTCTGGATCCAGAGGATCAAAGGCTACTATCCACAAATATGTTACACTATATCTATTTATAACTGACATGCAAATATATCAGATCCAAAGAATCCAGTCAATTTCATTACAGTACCCATGTACCTTGCCAATCAAAAATGGGTCACGGTCCATATCAATTGCGGACCAAGTTACAATTTACAACCATATACATTACAATATATATACTTAGGAGGAAAAGTGTAGGTGTGGCTGTAAAGACTGTACAGTAATGTAGAAATGTGTGTGTGTGTGTGTGCACCCATTTTGGGTCTCCTATTTAAAGGTGTTTGTGGGGCAAGTGAAGATCATGAGTTTTTCAATACCTCACAGTACTATGGGGGGCACCGCTCGGCAGAGGAATCTCTTTAAATGGGGTGTGTAAGGACAGAGAGTAACCCCTAACCCAAGATGCTGCCTCCCTATATCCCACAACACTTGTGTTGAGCTGTAGGATCTATCACCTAAATGCACAAAATATATATGAAATAAACTAGTACCATTCATACAATAAAAATGGGCTTAAACACTATCACCAGATGTCCCTTGCCGACATCAAACTATCCAACCTTCTTTTGGAGGAATCAAGTGTATCTGAAGTCACCACTTCTTCTGTCAGACTGTTCCAAAACTTAATTACTCTGTTTGTAAAACTATGTTTTCTTAAATTTGTTCTACATCTTGGCTTAAATAATTTCATACTATGACCTCTAGTCTGGTTATTGTGATCTTTAATGAAAAGAGAATCAAAATCTATCTTATCCAACCCTTTTATCATTTTATACACCTCCATCATATCACCCCTTAACCTCCTCCTTTTAAATGAAAACATGTGTAGTGAATACTCTTATTTTAGTTTCAAGTTAAATGTTAATTTTACCGTCTTGAATTTCGGAATAGTATAAATTCATTTTAAATTAGTTACCCCATTATAATTCAATTGTGAACCACATTAATACTAATTTTATGTATACTATATTATTTTATTGTATGTAAACATAATTATATATCACAATTGTCAGTTAATCATTTATATTCAAATATTTATTTTAATCTAATGCCATGTCCATTTTGCAAATAAATAATAGAAAACCAAAGGTTATATTTTCCACCTTTGGTACTGTCGCAGTTTCGCCTAACGGACTCAATACGGCTAGTGAGATAATCACTGGTTGGCACTTAACTAGCGGCAGTGCTTATGGCTACATCATCCAGGTTAACCTATACCGGATAGATGCGCTACGGTCCCAAGCCGTAGCTTGCCTAGGCCGACGACGACGACGACGACGTAAACCAACAATTGATGACCCCGGAGCTGGATTACCCCTTCTACCCGAACGACTAGGACTAGACTGTAATGTCGTTCGTGCCCATCACCCCCTTCACCCGAACGACTAGGACTAGACTGTAATGTCGTTCGTGCCCATCACCCCCTTCACCCGAACGACTAGGACTAGACTGTAATGTCGTTCGTGCCCATCACCCCCTTCACCCGAGCGACTAGGACCAGACTGTAACGTCGCTCGTGCCCTCTGCCCATCACCCCCTTCACCCGAGCGACTAGGACCAGACTGTAATGTCGCTCGTGCCCTCTGCCCCTCCCCTGCCCGTGCGCTCTGTGCCTGCGCTCGTCTCAACCTCCACTCCTTCGTTGGAACTTGTCGTCTTGCTTGTACGTTAGCAAGCATAGGAGAAGATGCCTGACGACGCTGGTGCCATCTCCCACTTGAGCGTAAAGCTCCCCGTCTTCTGGCCGGGTGATCCATTTATTTGGTTCCACCAAGTGGAATCACAATTCAACTTGGGAAGGATCACCGCTAGCAGGACGAAATACGATCATGTTTTGTCCTCTCTACCAGCGAGCATCATCTCTGAAGTCCGTGACGTCATCGTATCTCCTTCCACGAGTGAGGACCCATACAACGATCGAAGTCTGCCATCCTGTGCCGCACCACTGTCTCCGAGCGTGAGAAACTACATCAGTTAATCTCAAAAGAAGAACTTGGAGACCGTAAGCCCACTCAAATGCTGAGGGCTATGCAGTGCGCTCTAGGCGAACGCGCACAAACCTTCGATAAGGACATCTTTAGACAGTTGTTCTTGCAGAAACTTCCTCCATCAGCTCAGCGTGTCTTGGCCACTATGGATCCTTACTCCAGTTGATAAACTAGCAGAAACTGCCGACAAAGTAGTGGAGATTGACACAGCTCCGGTCAACAACGTGAACACACAATCGGAACTGGAGTTGAAAGTGGAAGAGTTAAGTCAACAACTCAACCACGTTTGTTCTCTGCTACAAAATCAACGGCAAAGAAGCCATTCTCGGTCAAGATTTACGAAGAGGCATCGTTCGAGTTCCGGGAAGATCTGCTTCTACCACGCCAAATTTGGAAAGAAGGCTAGGAAGTGCATCTCCCCTTGCAATTTTTCGTCGGAAAACCCCAGCAGCGAGTCCTAATGGCGTCTAGTACTCGCACTGCCAACCTGTTATTCATAAAGGACAGGAACTCTGGTGTCAATTTCTTGGTCGATACCGGAGCGTCAGTCAGTGTATTCCCTCAAAAATCTGGTCATAAGCACTCGGAATCTCCGCCTCTATACGCTGCTAACGGTTCACGCATACCCACGTACGGTACTCAGTCGCGTGAACTAAACTTGGGCCTTCACCGATCCTTCAAGTGGATTTTCATCTGTGCTCAAGTGCAGCATCCCATAATCGGCGCTGACTTCCTCCAGCATTTCAAACTCCTGGTGGATCTTGACAAGCGACGCTTATGCGACCAGGCCACACTGCTTTCTGTTCTTGCCAAACAGGTTGCCCTTCCGGACGCCTCTAACTCTGCACTTTCCCTCGTTCCCCCTAATTCCATGTACCAGTGCCTTTTCCAGCGATATCCAGGAATTCTTCAACCGATGCAGATGGGTGATACCATTAAGCACACCATTACCCATCACATTACAACAAAAGGTCCCCTGTGTTTGCAAAACCCAGACGTCTTGCCCCGGACAAACTGAAAGCTGCCAAATCGGAATTCCAGCTTATGCTGGATCTTGGGATAATAAGACCTTCCAAAAGCAGTTGGTCCTCTCCCCTACACCTGGTCCAGAAGAAGTCAGGAGACTGGAGACCATGTGGGGATTACCGGTTTTTGAATTCGACAACCATCCCGGACCGATATCCGGTACCAAATGTCCAAGACTTTACTTCTCTTCTCCACGGCAAATCTATCTTCAGTAAAATAGATCTCGTTAAGGCTTTCCACCACATTCCCGTAGAGCCTTCGGATATTCCCAAGACTGCAGTTTGTACACCATTTGGGTTATTCGAATTTTTGAAGATGCCGTTCGGGCTACGGAATGCTGCGCAAACCTTTCAGAGGTTTATAGATGAGGTCACCAGAGGCTTAGACTTTGTTTATGCCTACATCGATGATTTGCTTGTGGCCAGCTCAACGGAAGAGGAACATAAGGAACATCTTTCACTCCTCTTTCAACGCTTAGAACAATACGGTGTTACTATTAATGCATCTAAGTGTGTGTTTGCACAGCCAACCTTGGAATTTCTTGGTCACACGATTTCGCAGCACGGAATTACCCCCTTCAGGACAAGTGTGAAGTGATAAACAATTACCCTATGCCAAATAATCAGCGTGAGTTACGTCGGTTTCTAGGTTTGGTAAATTATTACCACAAGTTCATTAAAAAACTGTGCCAGTGTTCTTGCTCCTCTACACGCTATGATCACACACAAACGCAAGGTAACGAAATTGTTATGGTGTAGCGATAGTTTACAGGCGTTCGACAATGCCAAAAATGCTATCAATAGTGCATTGTCTCTGTCATTTCCTATCAGTGATGCCCCCTAACTCTGACGGTCGATGCATCAGATGTTGCGATCGGTGGAGTGTTGGAACAAACCATTAACGGTCAACAAGCACCCATCGCGTTTACTCGAAAAAGCTGCAGCCAGCCCAAACGCGTTATAGTGCTTTCGGACGTGAACTTCTTGCTATTTACTTAAACGTGAAGCATTTTCAACATTTCCTTGAAGGCCGAGAGTTTTGTGTTTTTACCGACCACAAACCTTTGGTCACTGTCTTCAATAAAAACAGCTGTAACCACTCTCCCAGAGTCATCAGGCAACTCGATTATATCTCGCAATTTACCACAGATATCCGCCACATCAAAGGTGTCTTGAACACTCCAGCGGATGCACTCTCAAGAATAGAGATTACTTCTGTTACCTTCAGCTCTACACTGTGGAATGCTATTGCACAGGATCAAGATAAGGATACGGAACTACAAGACCTGCTCAGAGAAGACTCCACTCACTCACTTTCCCTCAAGAAAATGAGTATGCCAGGATTGTCTGTGCCCCTCTATTGCGACGTATCAACAGCTGCTATTCGCCTTATGTCCCTCCATGTCACAGAAAAGCAGTCTTCACGGATCTTCATAAGCCCTCCCATCCTGGTATCCGTGCTTCGCAACACCTGGTTACCTCTCGCTTTGTTTGGCCCTCGATGCGGAAGGATGTCAAACATTGGACCAAAACGTGCCTTGCCTGCCAGCGTGCCAAAGTCCAAAGGCACACCAGGTCCCCCTTTGACGCATTCCCGCCCCCATCCCAGCGATTTGAGGTAATTCATGTAGACATTGTTGGCCCTCTTCCAGTGATTCAAGGCCAACGTTATCTGCTCACCTGTCTCGACCGCTTTTCCAGATGGCCTGAAGCATCCCACTTCCTGATATCCAAGCGGACACTGTTGCAAGAGCCTTTCTTCATGGATGGGTATCAAGATTTGGATTGCCGACAAAAGTCATCACTGACCAAGGTCGCCAATTTGAGTCTTCGCTTTGGAAGAAGTTACCAGCTTGTGGGTACAGTACATGCGCATACCTGTGCGTATCATCCGCAAGCTAACGGCCTCGTCGAACGCTTCCATCGCCAGCTGAAGTCTCCCTTAGTGTCACGAAGACCATGGATGGATAAGCTTCCACTCGTTTTGCTTGGTATTCGCTCTGCATTTAAGAGTGATCTGAAGACTACAGCGGCTGAACTAGTCTATGGAACAACACTGCGGCTACCAGGTGGCTACTTCACTGCAGGGGATAAGTCATGTGATCCTACGGAATTCGCTCAAACACTTTCCTCTCACATGCAGTCCCTTCAGCCTGTTCCCCTCGATGACTAGCCAACAGAACATCTTTATTTCCCCAGCCCTCCAGTCTTGCACCCACGTTTTCGTTCGTGTACCTGTCCCAAAACGGCCTCTCCAATGTCCATATGACGGGACCCTATGAAGTTCTCCGACGTACGCGCAAATCATTTCTCATCCAGCGCGGTTCCAAGGTCGACAAGGTTTCTATCGATCGTCTTAAGCCTGCGTTTTGGAATCAACCTTAAGTGAGGTACAAGTAGCTACCAAAAGGTTCAGCGGAAATCTGTGTCGTTCGGAACTCTTTGAACTTCCTCTCTGGTGGGGGAGTGTGTAGTGAATACTACTTATTTAGTTTCAAGTTAAATGTTAATTTTACAGTCTTGAATTTCGGAATAGTATAAATTCATTTTAAATTAGTTACCCCATTATAATTCAATTGTGAACCACATTAATACTAATTTTTGTATACTATATTATTTTATTGTATGTAAACATAATTATATATCACAATTGTCAGTTAATCTTTATATTCAAAATATTTATTTTAATCTAATGCCATGTCCATTTTGCAAATAAATAATAGAAAACCAAAGGTTATATTTTCACCTTTGGTACTGTCGCAGTTTCGCCTAACGGACTCAATACGGCTAGTGAGATAATCACTGGTGGCACTTAACTAGCGGCAGTGCTTATGGCTACATCATCCAGGTTAACCTATACCGGATAGATGCCTACGGTCCCAAGCCGTAGCTTGCCTAGGCCGACGACGACGACGACCGACGTAAACCAACACATGTTTAGATACGCCAGGCTTTCCTTATACACTACAGATGTCAATTGTCTTAGAGATGGGATCATTCTTGTTGCTCGTTTCTGTACTTTTTCCAGTTTTTCAATATCTTGTATCAAATAGGGACTATTAAATTGAATACAGTATTCGAGGAGGGGTCTCACATATGAAATGTATAGTTGCTTTATAATAATATTGGGTGATTTGTATTCAATGTGTCTCTGCATGAGATTGAGTCTAGCATTTGCTTATTTCTGATTTCCATACAGTGATTTGAGGGCTTAAGTTCATTAGTCACAGTGACACCCAAGTCTTTCTCTTTATCATCAGTTTTAATCCAAATTCCATTCATATCGTATTCAAATTCTGTATCTTTTGGCCCAATATGCATAACCTTGCACTTATCAACATTAAATCTCATCTCCCACTTATCTGCCCAGGCTGTTACTCTAAGTCTTTTTGTATTGTCATTGCTCCTGCTACTGACTTAACATTATGGCCTAATTTTGTATCATCAGCAAATTTTGAGGTTTTACATGATAGGCCCTTCTCTAGATCATTTATATAGACAACAAAAAGCAGAGGTCCCAGCACAGACCCCTGTGGGACTCCGCTCAATACGGGTCTCCAAGTAGACTTATTTCCATTTAGATGAACTCTGTTTTCTGTTTCTCAGCCATTCTTCTATCCAGTCAGCTATATGACCTCTCATACCATGGGCTCTAACTTTTACCAACAATCTTGCATGAGGAACAGTATCAAATGCCTTTGCAAAATCTAAGTATACTATATCTACTGGCTCTTTATTGTCCAAATGCAATAGGACCATCATAAAATTCAATCAAGTTGGTTAGACAGGACGTTCCATTTCGAAAGCCATGCTGGCTATCATTTATAAGGTTGCACTCTTCAAGGAACTCGGTAACTTCACCTCTAATGATACTTTCGAGTAATTTGCAAATAATGGAGGTGAGGCTGATGGGTCTAGTTTTTTGCCAAGTTTCTATTTCCTTTTTTAAAGTTTGGAGCCACATTTGCTTTCTTCCAATCCTCTGAAATTTCAGTACATATCAATGATTTATTAAAAATAATTTCTAGTGCCTGTGCTATATTCTTTTTGGAGTTTTGTAAACATTATGAACTTATTGAGAAAAAATAAAATCCTTTCATCCTGTTGACACATTACGTGGCTTCGTGTTGGAATTACAAAATTGGGGGTTAATTAATAATATGATTTATGATCTGATTTGTAACAAATGAAAGACATCAGTTAGGTTTAATAGATGGATTATAAAGTTAGGAAAGAGGCCTCATATGAATTTACAAGAGTACGTGATTTTTGGCACGAAGCCAAAAGAAGAGGTTTTGTCGCGTTCATACGTGTAATCTTTCTTCAGCCAATCACGCGTAAGTATATCCGTCGCGTAATGTCACACCTTTATTTCGTCCAATTGTATATTAATTATAAACAGTTTAATTGTCGAAGAACACGATGTAAATAAATAATATAATTATTACCTTAAATAAGCCAAATAAGTTAATAGTTAATATAAAACAGGTATTAGGAAATCATAAAATCTATTAAAATGTACTAATGACTCTTAAATTTTAGGTTCAATATAAAATAAACGACAAATCATGTCACATACTTGAGAGTAATTAATGATGTATATTATCGTTAGAAACTAAGCTTGCCTATTTCACATAGTGCATTAAATGCCTTATGATTATAACTTTTTAAGAGCCTTACATACTCAGCCTACATAGTACAATTTAGATCGAGCAATAGTATAATCTTTTTAATTTCTGTAACTCACTTGCACTTGTGTATATAGATGTGAGTAAATCTTGTTGGTGGATTATATTTCCCAACTATGATTACCAACCGCAGCAGTAAAACGCCCCCGATATACATTCTCATTGTAGGTTATGTATTTTCACCGAAAGGACATGCAGTAAGTACGAAAGAACTTTATTGTTTACTTAAAGTAAAAGTGACTTTGTTAAGGAATTTCACTATTACGGTTTAGGAATACAACGCTGAATAATGGAACGTCATTAACTGCTCGGAAGTAGGCAATAAATAAAGTCCTTGAGCCTGTTGAAAGTATGGTAAATTCCTAAGTCCTGTCTGTTCCACTGTACTATGAAACCTGGCACACATTCGAGACTTGATAGTTCCAATTCGCTGTAGTTGGGCTCAACCGAATTGTTTTCAAAAATTTATGTCGTCACGCTTCAATTGCATTCAATGAAAATTACAGTCATTCAGCTTAACATTTGTGGATTGATTTTGCTGGTTTACTTACCACTCACGTTATGTAAACGTAGAAATAATAGATTTCGGTATTGTATTGCATAATTAAAATATTTTTTGTATTCATTCCAGATGGTGCTGCGCTTAATTATTTTCATAATAAAATCAATACAGGTTTTATAATATTATTACCAAGCTTTAAGAGATAATTCATTAAATTAGTTTAATTAGCACAGAACGAAACAGAAAACGAATACATTAGGCCCCATCTAGTAGGTGGCTGGCTAAACAATCTTGGTAGTGTTGGTAGCCTAGCTATTCACAATGATTTTTCTTACTCAATTGTTTGTTCACGAAGTGAAGGCTAAGGCTAGCAGTAGTGGACAATTTTTTTTTGTTTTATTTAAAAAAAAAAAAATTGCTTATAAAACTTAATAGAGCATGCAACCACATGCAAGTGTTTATTTTGTATGTTAGGGTAGAATAATTACCTTAGAAATTTTGCTTAGTCATTAGATATTTGGGAGATTAATTATTATAGTAGCCGAAAAACATATTGGACTCCGATTAAATCTCCCAACAGAGCATGCAACCATATGTACTGTAAGTGTTTTTTGTAAGTTAGGTTAGATTTATTTGGAGCCCAATATGGATTTCAGATAATATAATTAATCGGCCAAATATCCAATAAATCTATACGCTACACAAACTAGTCCTATGTCTAACTATTATTTATAGATTTATTTATTTACGATTTCTATTTACAAAAACCGGATCACCTGAAGATCAGGACCCCAGCCTTCTTTAGTTAGCTTTATTAGGCTAACTAACGAAAATATCACGACCTAACCAATCGTCAAGGCCGTACAGTTGACCTAACGATTGGTTAGGTTGTGATATTTTTGTTAGCCTTATAATGCTAACTAAAGAAGGCTGGGAACCCTGATCTTCAGGTGATCCCAAGAACCATTTATTCATGGCATAAAAGGCTATTGGAAATTAATTGATTTTGTTTTTAAATAAAACCCAAAAAACTATTGACTATTCATTAACTTTTACCTCGATTAAATTAGGCTAGGTTAAATTAGGGTTTTAGTTTTTGAGAATGTCAATATAGGCTAACAACAAGCTAGCATAACCTTGTGTACTTCACATGCAAGAAATGTTGAGTTAATTCCTATATGGCCAAGGTTTTATTGATTTTAGGTCTAAATCCTAATGAGGCCTACGTGCAGTGTGTCCAAAAAAAAACTGTACCCGATGGGAATTACATTAATTAACATGCTTTGAATTTAATGGGGAGAATTTTGACCATTTAAGCTATGATATGGTTCCATAAAATAAATGTAACTCCTATTTTGGGTAGAGACTTTTTTAGATACCCTAATTTACCCTGTAGTTTATTCTTCATTTTGGAGTTACTAGCCTATTGTTAGGCCTGAAATTATTTTGAGAAAAATTATTTTTATGAATTACTAAAGAATAATGAATTCATACAATTTTAAAAGAATAGACCGTATATACTCGTATGATCAGTTTATGATAAATTTAGATGATGTTTAACCTTCTTCACAACATCTAAGACAGTGGTGCACAAACTTTTTTGATGTGAGGGCCAAGCGAAGAAAATAACTAAATGTATTAGACTACTTACTTTCCATCTAAGTCATAAATTGGGTCACTTTTATATTCTAACTTTTTCATTGAATTGAAAAGACCCGTGGGGGTCACATTTGGCCCGCGGGCCAGGGTTTGTGCATCACTGATCTAAGATCATATGATGAAGCCGACCTACAGCATGATGTGGAATCTGAACCATGAATCACAAATAATCTGGAGGCAGAAAACAGTCTCCCATCCAACTACTTCCCAAACCAAATGTTGCTTCGCTCTACTGATTGATGGGAAGCAGTGTTATGACATTGACCACAACATAGCCTAGTTTAGAATAAGGTACGGGTATGTTATAATGCCTGGTCAAGTAGCTAATATTTATGGTAAAACTCCAGATGCCAAATGCAGTTCAGAGAGAGTCTATTGGCCCTAATTATTAACTTAACCTAATCTAACCTAATTTACAATATCAAGCTGTTATGAATTTGGTCACCAAACTTATTTAAATGTTATGAACTTTGTCACCAAACTATTTACATAGTAAATAGATTATAAGTAGTGTATATTCTTAGCTTAAGTTATGTAGGCTACTTTGGTAGTAGTATATAGTTGTATGTTAATTAGCTGACTTGAGATTGATGTTTTGCAAGATTTTATTATTATAAAATATACCTCATGACATGGATAGGAGCTATCATGGATAACCTCGATAGGCCTCAGTGGCTTCATGTTTTCCAAATAAAATGTAATGTAATGATCCGATGGCTATAGATCCGCAGTGAATCGTACAGCCAAAGCTACCTATATTTAGTTACGTCATGGCATGATGGCTGTATAAAATTTCATACACTTTTGTAAAATCGAGGAAAAGTTTCACTGACTCCAAATTTCAGGTTCAAAAATCCTTTGTATAAAATTATTTAGACACTATAATGCGAACGTAGACAGACCAAATATTGGTAGTTTTTGTATAGATTTTGAACGCACGCCAAGTAGTTCACAGAGAAAAGTTGGTTGGTCTGTTTCCAACCACGAAGGGTCATCGAGATGAGGAGACTGTAACACTGTATGAATAGCGGTCTCGTTACTTTCTCTTCCCAATTTACAGTGTTTACTTGAGAATACAAAGGATCAAGACAAGAATAGGTAAGTGTTTATATAGCCTATAAGTTCAGAGTTTATTTGCCTCTGTATTTCTTGCCTTTATCTTTATACTATTTTAATATGGTTTAATTTTTCAGTCTTTACAGTTTTTCTTTACATCTTTTCGATTTGAACTGTGATAAAACATCGATGATATTACAACTGTTAAACTATTTTAATAATTAAGTAAAACTTTTACTTTAGCGTGTTAAAAAAATCTCAATATCTGTAAATGTAGCATTTGGCTAGGGATGAAGTTGGTGGGTATTGCACGTTCATCAAATTGTAAGATTATATATAGGACACAGGGAATCAGTTTGAGCCTCGTGGTGAAATTTAACCAAATATAAATAACATTTGAATTTCGTTTGAATTAGGAAATCAGTTACAATAGTGTTATGTATAAATAAATTGTATTGTTACCTAAAATAAACTATAATTATATATTTGCCACAGGTAACTCTGTATTTATTTATTTGGCAGTGAAATTATTATTTTTGACTGACGAAGTAGGCACTGAATGACCCTACAAGGTTTAAAGAAAAATATAAACGGGTCACTGACCAACCAACTAACCACCTGATGTTGGGTACAGAGTTTGGATTCCTATACGACTTCTAAAATTTACCAAGCAGCATTTCTTGTTTGAGACGTTCTTCGCGTGTGTTTGTTTTTTTTAAGACTAGAATCCTAATCCTGATCTAATATTAGGATAATAAAGAGTGTTGTTTTAGATAAATAAATAGATAACTGTATTTTAACCGTTTCAGTATCAATGGCACTGTAATATCCAGCCGGAAATATTAATATATTGTAATAAAATGCAACTTTTCTACAAACTCTTTTGACGTTTAGTTTAGCTGTCGGGAAAGGAACGCAGAATGTATAGCGTAGGTGAGTAGTTGCCGAAATATTTGATTTTGAATAACAATAAATCTTATACTTTATTTAAATTTTTTCGTTCACTAATATTTCTTTTAAGTACACGACACCAGAATGGCTTTAAAGGATCGAAGCCGTTTACTATTAGTCCGAAATAACTTTACTTTGTCACATTTTCATTCACTTCAAGTCTGAATTCACCCCCACCTTAACCCTGAAAAGACGACGCTACATATTGGTAACTTTTCAAATACACGCATTCATAATTTCTCTACAAACAATTCCGGCGTTAAATGGTTAAGACTGAATAAATTCTCAGTCTGAGTTCGCTCCATGCGAGTTGTATAGGCAATATAGGCCTGAAATTGAATGTTGCGAGACAGATTCTTTACTTAAAAGCTTACAAATGCGTAAACTTAATTTCGACTTGTAGTACCGTTAAAATGTGGTTTTTAATCTAAATGTGGTGAATTCTTGAAATATTTTTTATTCGGCTGACGCTCTTTCATTATTTTACAAAGATGGCTTCAGAAAAACTCGTAGTCTGATCCAGAGTTTCACTTGGAACCGAGTATTGGAGAGTTGCCTTCGTCAACAGGACCAAGAGAAAGGCTTTATTGAGGACTGTTGTTCACCGTTTTGCGTTCGACCCTCGAAGACTGAATCAGGTAAGTTCATAACTTTTTAATGTCAAAACTTTTCTTGCGTTGCTCTAAGTAGTCTTGTGTATTCGAATGAAAATTAAGGGCTAATGTACAGAAAAGGACCACTCCTGGGTTCACATAATCGACTATACTTTTATAGAACAGTTTTTGACGATTTCAAATGATGTCGTTTCTTGTGTAAATGCTCGGTTTTCGAGTTGTCCTGTACATTTTTTTTGCCCAATGACCTGACCGTATTTAATCGTGACGTGAAACCAAACCAAAAAATATCAACCAATCACTCCTCCTTTCTTCCTTGGTGGGTGCTGGAGACGGTTCCTTCATTTTGCCAGGTACCATACAGATAGCAGGTCGAACTATCTAGACGTTATCACGAACTTTAACTGGAAGGACGCCTGTTTAGGTTGGGTTAGGTTTTTTTTAAGTGTTTTAACCCCCACATTTTCCCTCTTCTTCAAAGCCCTGCCCACTTTTGTTGGGGGTTCAGTATTCTAGGGTGAAGAAGGGATAACTCCAGAGAAACGCATTTGCATAGAAAGTTATGGTACTTTTGCATTATCCTCCCAACACTAACTTTTTTTATAATGGAAGGAAAATAAAGTACGTTAGCAAAACACTTAATTTTTAATCGTGAAAGGGCATGAAAGCAGTAATATCGCAACATCATATTCTTAACCTAACCTAACTTGAAGCCGGCTAACGCCTGCGGCGGGCTGTTTTTAACCTAACCTAATCCCAACACTAATTTTTTTTATAATGGAAGGAAAATAAAGTACCAAAACCAAACCAACATTATATAAAAAAATTAGTGTTGGGAGGATAATGCAAAAGAACCAAAGTTATTACCATTGAAAAGAGGAGAAAAAAAAAATCTAGAAAAACGGATTTGTCTGAACCCAGGAGTGGTCTTTTTCTGTATAATTACCAAATTAAGTTTCATCAGTTTTAACATGCATGATTGCTTAGTTTTTCTGGTACAAAAGTATCGGTAACTAAACGTATGTCCATCCTGCGAGAACAAACCTAATACTTGTAGTCCGGGTAGTCAATATATTCGTGAGAGAGAATAGCAAAAAAAAAAATCGATAAACTGAAACTAATAAGCAGCAGGTCGGAGAAACTACGAGGAAATATGGCCAGGCTAAACAAGCATGCATATTGCTCCAGCTTGGGAGTAACAATGTCAAGGCCAGGAACGTATCTTATTACCTAAAGATCTATACAAATGTCAAAAACCTTCCTGAACATACATTTTTAAAGGTCTTAATTACAGTATTAATCTAAGTTGGATCTACATTACGTTTGTTGACGTGCAGTTGGGTCTAAATTAAATATAAAAAAAAATTGGAATTTAATAAGTCGGTAAACTGAAGAGTGAATTTGTACGTATAAGAATAGTGAAGCATTTGCTAAATGAATGTATGGTATTTATAGGCTGGCTAAAAAGCTCGATCAGTAGAATCAAGGCAAGGCGCACCGAGTCTGCGCATTAAGGGGAGAAAATTATATACTTTCAAATGTTAAATAACAGTTTTTTGTTGATTGTACTTTGAACAGTTAATATATTTTAATGTATAGTAAGATGGGGGATCATGTAATACTGTAATACACGAAATATTGGTATATGTTAAATTTCAAGACACTGTTTTTTGAACAGTCAAAATTTGTTAGATCCTGATTAGAAAAAATGGGTACATAGTTAAAAACTAACCAATCTAAAACGACCACCGAACATAGTGTAATCTGGTCTCCGTGAAACCTAGTACTGTATTAGCCAAAATATCCAATTTCGGCTGCACAAAACAAGATTATCCATACTCACTTTCATCGTCACTGGGATAAACTCTATTGCGAAAGTGTTCTCCATCCGAGGTCATTGTCAGCTCATTAGGGGCGATAACACGTCTGGCGGATTTGCTACGAAAACTTGAAGAATCCGATGTTGATTCCTAAACAATTGGAAAAAAAAAATGTTTTTTAATCATTTTTACCCGAAATTAAACTTTTTAACTAAACAAAGTTACTTATAATAAATCAAACTTTTGTAGTACTGTCCGACTGAATGTACCATAAGTCGTCAAAAAAATAGTATCGTAAGAGTTAGCGGTCGTATCTCGGTGGGTAACCCCATCTCGCTGTAAGCAAAGTGAAAACACCGAGGTCGGCGGTTCGACTCCCGATGCTACTGGTAATAATAATAATAATAATTGGTGTTATAATAACAATGGACCGCATTAGATGGCCTGAGCGGATGTACCAATTTCTGGTCCTCTTCGCTCCTTGCTATTACTATCAAGTGTGTTTTAAAAAACAAAACTTTTGCTTCAGGAGCAGAATCCGCCACGGTAGCCTAGTGGTAGAATGCAGAGCTTTTTGTCAATCTGAAGGAACTGGGCTCGAGTTTCGGCGCGTACTTTAGATTTCGGCGATTAAGATGCTTATTGTAACAAAGCTTATTTTAAAATTTAATTACTAATTTTTAAGATTTTAAACAGACAGACAGACAGATAGATAGATAGATGCTTAAGAAGTATTTAATTCAATTTAAAAATTATCTTTATAATCGCAGTTTAGAATACATTTCAACTGCTGTAGTCTGTTTTAAAAGGCTACGTCATAGCCGTGTAACAGTTTCATACTAGATTAGCAAGGCTAAGCGACGTTGGGTTTATTCAATAGTTGGATGGGTGACCACCACCTGCGTTCGGATGTAACGACCCGTAGTGGGTTCAGATCCCGCGTAAAGTTATAGGTCCCCTCCGTCATACGACCTTTGCTTTTACGGAGGTGGTTAAACAACCCCAAACACCTTTACTGAACTGGTTGGTTGGTTGTAAAATATTCAATTTCTGAAGAAACGGTGATAGAAAGAAAATACTTTGTATACTAATGATATTGTAAGAACAAATACCCTTTAAATCCTTCCATAACGGCCTTACCCGAGAGGGAGACTCGTTCTTGGTGATTTCGATTGTGATTTCTCCCTTGTCGTGAAACTCCTTTTGTGATTCTGCTCTGTTACTGGAAGAACTTTGCCTTCCTCCGTTCCTCAGGGAAGGAGTTCCATCGGAGTTACTCTTTCTCTCTCCGCAGTCTTCCTCCGCTGTTCCTGGTGGTTCTTCCTCTTCTGTTGCATACAGATATACAGTATGTATATTATATATATATATATATATAATATATAATATAATTAATAATAATAATAGAATTAAGCTCTCTAGAAAATTTAGTGCTACATGAAAAGCTTATATAAAAATCTTAGTTGTATTTACACTAGATATTTGATTCGCCTGGCCAAGTCGAGGGGCATTGTTTGGTTAGTACGTTCGTAACGTCGGTCCATAACACTGCCGTGGAAGTAAATAGACCGTTAGAATAGAAAGTCCGCGAACTTCAAAATTAACTGTAAATGTGAAGGTCCCTTGTCTCGCAAAATAGTCAATTAAAATTTAATTGTACGGTATACTGTATACAGGTACTCCTCAGTCTGGAATGGAATGGAGTCGGCCTACAGGTGTCCCGATAACGAGTCTCTAATTGTTCTTTTTCCCGGAAGAATAAAATGTTAAAGTATCGTATCCTATTTTTGGCGGAAGCGGGAGGCGAGGGGTGTGGGGGCATTTGAAATTTTAAATCTTTTTCGGCGAAATTATTTCCTCACGTATGCATATATCGATATTGCAGAGTTTTTTTAGGTTCATAAACTATTATTAAAAAAAAAAAAAAAAAAAAAAATATCTGAAGTAGAGTACATTCTTGTTTGCTCTGTAATTTCATTTGAAGAGAAACTCTGACTGCCGTCTCGTAAAATGGTCTTAAAATCTACTAACTTGGTTAGTCTGGCAAAGTAAAGGAAAAGTCTCTAATCAGGAAACCGCGAGACCAAATAGGCTCCGGAGACAGATTCGTCCGTTTCCAATAGAGTTTGTTCACAAACCCTTTTAAGGTTGGCAACTCTGACCGGTTTTACATTTCTGCAACTTTACGCAGATCTGTACAGTGTAGGCCAAACCCCAATTCCCAGGGAACCACTGCTTTAATTATATATACACACAAATTCTCGTCTGATGCGTGACGAAATGTATTTGAAAAGGCGAGGGTGTGGCCTGCCAACGCATTTTCATGGAATGTCGCTTTTTTTTTTCGATTAAAAAGTAAAAACCGAGAAAAACACTATGGAATACCGTACTAGCTTAACATTTTCAAGAGTAGCCTAATTGAAAGTTTCGCAGACAACAGAAATGCAAAAAATATGTCTGGACAGTGGACACCAATTCGAGGATTTTTTTTTATTATTTTTTGTTGTTTAATGTACGTGTATGTATTTTTCTCTCTACAACTGATATAAATGTGAAGATACCCAAAAAACACAATCATACCTACAATTTTTTGACTAATATGTGACTGATGAATTTCTGGAAAGTATGATGGGGTAGTCCACATACACCAATAATTATTATTCGATGCTTGTGAAAAAGCTGCAGTTACAAGTACTGAACATACATACATACGCACGCACGCACGCGCGCGCGCTTGGCTACCCTACAGAACTGCTACATTTTCCCCTTCAGTTCTGTATCGTAACATTTACCCATTCTAAAAATCTAATAAATTGAACCTAACCTAACCTAGCCTTAATTATTTGTGTCCCCTTTTTTCATGGTAAATGATAGCATTTGTAAAGGAAAACTATTGCGCCACTGCTAATGTCGTGATACGCATGTTCGTGTCGCGATGGACTCTGTATGTATCCTGAAGATTGTCGCGATTTCGTAGGAAGACACGAACCACGACACATTTTTAGGTTACATAAACGGTTCATCGCAACGGGAACATGTTTGTAGCGACATTACCGGTGTAGTTATAGTTTCACATTTTTTATTGTTAATCATTAAATAGCATGAAATAGAAGGATATAATGAAAGTTAATTAGGTTAAATGTCGCATCCGCAATTGAAGATGTCGCGGTTTCGTAATGTAGCTAAACGTGTGTACTAAAGCGCGAGTCACTAACTCTAAAATAGTGTTGAGTAATCAGAAATTATCCAATTAAATTAACGCGAAGCGCATCCTAAACTTATACAAAAACTGCCTTCAAACTTGTGCCATGAGGCCGGCCGCGCGCAGGATCGTCTTGCGACTCACGACTTGACGACCCGAGTTGAGTCGCAACTTCGCAAGGTGATCCTGTGCGCGGCTGGCCTTAGAAGTATCGTATACGAAAAGTCTTGACGCATTTCACTTCTCGTACTGCTCGTCACGTGTTAATTTTTTTTTGTTGTTTAATTGTCCAAGACAAATGAGTAATTATTATTATTACTTTTCAATTAGGTTCACCGCAAGTGTATTTCGTCATTAATATTTGATACAGCTTTGATTACTTGTTAAACACACACACACACACACACACACACACACACACACACATTCTTTTGCAAAGTACAGTGATTGCCTCGACAGAATATAGGGAAAAGAGGATATGATAGCTAGTGTATATACATGGCATAAGCCGTTGCCAGGCAACGGGAGTTACACAATCCTGAACGCAAAATGAGTCCCCTGGATATGTACGTATATATAGGTGGACACAAAGTCCTTTGTTCATGGTTATTGTCCGTTATTACATAATTAATTTTCAAGGTAACAGTCTGTAAGGGTAAGGGTCACGTATTTCGCCCGTTTAAGAGCAACGTACTGGAAAAGTAGTTTGTTGATTGATATTGCGGGAGGAGGAAATGTCAACGTACAGAAAGTCCGTTTTGCAATTTTAAAAATAGCTTTGACAAATTGCAGTTTGCTATATGTAGCTGAATAAATAATGCAAATAGTACTGAAATTATTCGTAATGTAAAATTGAACGCTTTAATTTAGGCTTAGTAAGTACTCGTCATTATTGGTGTTCTTAGTTTAGGATTATTGCATGCATTTATTATGGATACTATTATTAATAATGAATACTACTATATAAAGGAGTCTAACAAAATGCATTAAGAACACTTCAGATTTGTTAACTATACTGTACAAAACTTAGGTGTATTTTTATTAGCGTGTCAACGTCAATTAGAACAGTGTTTTTGAACCGATGATACGCGTACCACTGGTAGTATTTGAAAGGTTTATAAATGGTACTTTAATTTGAAAGGAGAATAACATTAAGATGAATGAAGGTAGTGGACGGTTCATGAGTAACTTTTATGTCGTAAGATTTAGGCAGGGCTTAAGTGGTAGAGGTTGATGAGTCGGTGCTACTGTAGTATGCGGTGTACCTACGATTCGGCGGTCTACCTTTTAATTATAGCTTCTTATCTTATTATTATTTTATTATTAGGTTAATTGTACGCCCTTGACGATTGGTTAGGTTAAGTCGTGATATTTTCGTTAAAACTAACGAAAATATCACGACTTAACCTAACCAATCATCAAAGGCGTACTGTAGTATGCGGTCTACTATAAGTATGCGGTAGTAGTATGTTTAACTTCTTTAATAATTCCTTAATTGTGTAAATTAAATTATAATTCCTTTCAATTCATTTTCAATTCCTTTTAAATATTTTGAACGGTAGACCGCATACTACAGTAGCACCGACGAGTCTTTAAAGGAGTGAGTACTCGTCAAAACGATGTTGTGAAGCTCAAATTAAATAAAAAATAGGGAAAATATAATTCATTGGGATTATACAAGGCGATCGTTTTAGTACCTGAGGTTACCTTTTTGTTTTTGAATTGGTAAATTATTAATATAAATTAACTAATTTAAACTTTACACAATTTGGGTTAAGGTTTTGTTAATTTATGTTTTAAAGTATTCTATCGTCCGAATATATGGACAAGAGGTACTCGTCCATATAATAAAGTAACCAATCTGATATCAGACACGATAACGATGTGGCAGACGTAAAATTATCGTTATGTGGACCCAAAGGCATTAATGAGTTAAAAATGTGCACTGCAAACTTTTTAACAAACTCTGCTGTGCACACTTTTAAATTGATCACCCTGTATATTTGGAACCGCCAAGTCTATCATACTCTTTATGAATTCCGAAACAAATGCTTTATTCGGCGATTTGGTCAATATATCGTCATTTACAACGTGAAACAACCATAATTACCAAATGCGCATTACGATTCGTCTTTGTTCTTGTAGTAAACATTTTTTCATACTTGGTTAATCTATCATCATTATTACAGCCAGACTGTCATTCGGGTATATTGCGCACAGGGTGTCCAATAAATCCCTTTAACCTCCTTACCCTTCACTCTGTTCTAGCAGGAAAAGGTTCAAGGGTGAAGGGACTTATAGGGCACCCTGTACTTCGAGGAAGATTAAGAAATTTTTAAAAGTACCAAATATGAAGTTTTGCATGTAATGAATTCTGCTTTTTCTTCACAATGGTGCTTACCATTCTGTGTTTCCTTTCCTTCGTGGTTTTATTCATCATATATATATATATATATATCACATTTAATAATTGTTAAATTATTTATCAGCTGTCATTAACTTATCGAAATGGATTTTTTGTCATTTTGTATTTTTAAATGACTAAAAATGAGTGTTGGTTCATTAAAAATCCATGATTGATTGATTAAGAAGTTGGTTCAAATTGGGAATAATTTAAAAGGCGGAAGCGGAAAAGGATTTATTTCTTCTACCTTGGCTAAAATTTATATTTGATTACGGTTTTACGTTTAATTTTGAATGACCCTGTTTGGTTTACATCAATTTGCGGTGTTTTTATCGTTCGTCGTTAAAAATTAAAGGTACAAAATAAGGAATGCGTTGAAAGTTTAACTCATAACGCGTGCAGTTTGGGGGGAAAAAAGTTCGACTAGTAATATATTTGTAAACTTCATAAAAATTATTAATTGGTAATTAATTAGGTTTTGCTTTTGAAATTTCATTGTAACCGAAATGAATAAAATATCTAGAGAAAACAAGGGTTACCATTTAGTAATTTTTTGTTCTTTTGAAATTTTAGGTTTCTAGGACTTTTTTCTTTGCGTGTAGATGCAAGGAAAATGATCACGTATTAGACCCTCCCTACATGATATTTCCCAGGAATGGAGAAACATACTCACTTTTTATAGAACTAATCAGGGGTTAAGTTAGGGCAGTGGTACTCATTGGGCGGCTCGCGAGCCAAATATATATATAGCGCATTTGGCTCGCGAGCCGCGCAATGAGTACCAACCACTGCGTTAAGGCATAGGATAGGGCAGTTTAAACAGTTGGGTTAAACTAAATTAAGTTTAAATTTAATCCTAGAATCCTAAGAAACGAATAGGGCAGCATAGGGGGGAAACGACCTCTGGTCCACTCCGAAGAGGGCGATCGGTTACCTGCGTGCCGCCGGCTTGCTCGATCAGGGTGGGCTGATCGGCTAAACAACAACAACAACAACAACAACAACGACGGAATATTCATCTACAAGCCCCGGTTTGAATGAATCTCGGCCCGGACTTCCTTTTTCATTCACTAACGGCTTCTATGGTCTTCATTAATGGAATTTAGTGGTTCGGATACCGAGTAAAGCTTTAGATCCCCTCTGTCATATGACCTTTGAAGGTGTTACGAACTAGATTAACGACCACAAATATTATTTCATTAAGTTCCCCGGTTCAAATCCTGGTAAAAATGTGACTAATTTTAAGTTAAAAGGGTTATTTGTACTACGGGAATGTATATGAAATAAGCCTTTCATTCATATACAGGGTGTCCCGTAAGTCCGGTCTCGCAGGAAAATTTATTTTAAATTAAATTTACGAAAGTAGTAATACATTAAAATTATGATAAAACAAATGTTCAAATTGGTCTTGTTTTGGGATTTTTTTTTTTTTTGTTGCAGGTAGAATAATGCTCAATGACTAATATGGAAGAGTTGCACATCTGAGGAAAAGGCGTAGGCCTTATGGGACACCCTGTATGTACAGGGTATCTTGTAAATCCCTTTACCCTCATCCTATTCTCGTAGGAAAAGGTATTTAGAGAGATTTATATCCTGCTAATAAAGCTTATAATTATCAAAGGGACTTGGTGGGGGGGGGGGGGGGCACCATATAATAAATAAATAAATAAATAAATAAATAAATATATATATGAAACAAAAATGCTCTTACCAGGATTCGAACTCGGGACATCCTGAGTAGGGCGGGTCGAACGCTACCATCCCATTACGACAGGGATAAAAGTTAAAACAACGTGTCGTCTATTTAAACGAACGAGGAAACTCTTAACGCTTTCGCATCCAGAAACGTTTTAAGATGCTGACCCTCGTGTCCTTGAGGTAATGGCAGCAGCATTTAATTCAAATCTGTTATACCATTGGGATCGCATATATGGAAGAATATATAGAAACCCAGTGCTGTACCAGATACTTTAAATAAATGCCATTACCTCGGGTGCGGGAGGGTTAACATCGTAATGTGGTGGTGTCGATCGCGGCTCCTACTCGGGAGTTCCCCGGTTCGAGTCCTGGTGAGTTTATATATATATATATATGTGTCCGAAAAGTCCTGCCCCATACCATACATAAAATCAATTTTATAATCAATTTAATCTTAAATTTGGTCCTACCTCTGAGTGCGTGAACCTGTTAAAATGCATTACACGATCAAGGCTAATTAGATGCTATATTTAAATACAAGTCATCCAATTTTAAATTCTTTTTATAGAAAAAATGTATTTATAATCATTATGAAAGTAAAAATTGATAATGTATTTTAAGAAAATATAGGATGCTTTTTATATTTAATATAATTTTTTAGCATCTATGAATATAATTTTTAAAGTTTGAACATACTTAAATCTTGAACTGTCACGAACAGTAATTTTCTGACAGTTTCTCCTCGTTCACTTATTAATTTCTTTAAAATATGCTTATCAGATTATAGGTTTAATAAGTAAAAAATGATGATAATGATTGCATAAAACTCTACGCACTTTGAAATTACTATTTCGTTACTGAATTACTAAAATTCGTTGGAGTTCATAGTTTGCATGTAATAAATACTGGACTATAACGTAACACACCCACCCTCTCATAGCGTCATTTTACTACTGGACCGACGCGGGACGAGACTTCAAATTCAATGACGAACCTTAGCGATTATTCTCTCTAGTAACTGCGTTACCTTGGCTTAGCGGACCAACCAGAACCGAGGAAATCGATTCAAATAGTTCAAGATAACGTTATACAAAGTTATCTTTTTCTATTGATTTTAGTTCTACCTTGTCTTGATGTCCTGCTCAATGGAAATGTTGGTAATAGGCAACAACTGGGTATAAGTGAGATAGTATGTGATAATTCACGGATGAAGTGGGGTAATATTTTGTACTTCTGAATATTGCAAAATAAGCGAATACTTCTGATGAAGTTGGGTTCTGCTAGGTTAGCAAGTACCTCTCTTTAATGACTGAACAGAAAAATAGGGTTGGCAGTGCTCCGGAGCTGGAGCGGAGCAGGCCAATTGTTTAAACTCTGCTGAGGAGTTGGAATTATGGAGCCGGAGCGATTGGTGTTTTGGACGGTTTGACTTTGAACGGTTTTCTCTGAGCATGTGAAACGCTAGTTTTAAACAAACCGCACCGCTGATGAGTGTACGAATGCGCGTATAGTACTTTTTTAATCGTAATATAGTGTCCTGGCCGTACCAGTTTGCCAAGTATGGATAGTAAATTGTACGGTTACGAGAAAAGGACACTTTTTTATAATAGATTGGAATGTCCTAAAAAGCAGATACTTTTGAGCACAAAAAAGAAGCAATGACTGAAAACTCTTGTTTTACTTGGCCCTGTTGAAAGTGACTTAGTTCGACCCAAGAAACCACGTACGTCTCAGTATCTACGATCTTTCAGACAGTAGCCCCGAAGACGATACCATGGAAAGATCTGCTTTGCACAATGAGCTGAAATTGTCTGCAGCGAGGAAGAGAACCTTTCGCTTCCTGCCCCTTGGTTTACTGCAAGATATCTGAGGATTCAATGCCTTTGTTGGCAAAGCTGGCACGTAGTTCCTCTTGTGTGCCTACATCATCAGGATATAAAGCTGGGGTTAGTGGAGCAGCTGGGGGCCTGCAGTCGGCCTGGAGCGGGAGCCGAGTCACTGGATCACTCCAGAGCTGGAGCCAGCAAACGCGAAGCACTGCCAATGCTAACAGAAAACAACCTTCGAGCCTTCAATTGTGTCCGAAACACTCGTTATCCCCTTCTCGGTTCGATGGCTCTAAAGTTGGGTTAGGTTAAATTTGTTGGTTAATTAATATTTTAAATGTATGGATTAAAAAACTTTGGCGACACACTGCTGTATGATTACATTTATGCCATGATTAGACATGCCTCACATGAGGCTCTTTCCTACATCCTGGCTCTTTAATATACTGTGAGCGACCGGCACCTTACCGTTCCTGTAGAGGGAGGCATTCATCTCTGTTCCCTAAGTCTGGTAAGGATCACACGCAGACGAGAAACTAACTGCCCATTTTCCTGACGTGTCTTGCTTGTAAGCTCATTGAGAAAATGGTATCAGTCCACCTGAACTGGTTCCTTGAGAGTAATTGTTTTTACTCGGAGGAACATTCCAGCTTCAGGCAGGGCCGCAGCTCTGTGGATTGTCTGATCCAACTAGTCTGCGATTCGGTCGGCTTGGCTTTCCTTCAACGTTAACTGGTTCTTGCAGTTTTTCGATCCTTGCAAAGCCTACGACACCACTTGGAAGTGCGGCATTATCATGGAGCTCCTTTGGGTTGGGCACCGAGACCGGCTATCGTGTTCTTTGCAGAACCTTTGTCGGACTGCATGTTTCGAGTCTGTGTAGATGGTCATTACTTTGCCGCACGGCAACGGCTTGAGGGCGTGCCGCAGGGTAGTATAGTCGGCTGCTCCTGTTTCACAGTTGCCATTATCGTCACTACACCACTACCCGACTGGCATCGGCTAAGCGGCAGATACAGTGGGCGCTATTGACGATATACAGCTAGGCAACCTCCTACGGTTTTAGGTTTTCGTCTGAGAAGATGGTCGCTGTTTGAGCCGTCATCCAGGCCACCCGATCCTTCCGTGCAACGGTTTTTCCCTTCGTATTGTCCCGTAAAAGAAGTTGGGTGTGATGTTAGACGGAGGACTCTTGGATTCCCCATATTGCGCTTCTGAGGAAAGTGTTTGAAGCGTTTAGATATCTGCGTTTTGTCCCATATTGCTTAGGGCGTGGATTGCACGACACCCCACCTCCTATTATATGTCTTGTCCCCTTCCTTTTGGATGGATGCGAGGCCTACTCGTCAGTGTCGCCTTTCACCTTCCAAAGACTGGATCCCATTCATCGTTCGGCGATGCGTCATTGTACGAGCGCCTGTTGTACTTCCCCGATTATCAGCCGTGTTCCAAGAGTAGTCTTCCCCCACTTGGACGTCCTTTGGTGTTTCCAGATCTTGCGTGCCGGGACACTGCTAAATACCATTTCCTCATTGCTCACTGTGTCTGTGGTCATTCAGGTCCTTCCTGAAAGGCTGGTGAATTGTAATCGAGAGTGGGCCTTTCCCTATGGAGATCGAGGCCGCGCGGTACTTCGCGACCTGAATAAATCTATTTTGTAGTAGTTCCGAGCGAGACACTCGGACGCCCCCCGTGGCCTTTTCCAGTACGTCCAACGCTTCTGCTCGCTTCTGGCAGTTTCGAGGAAGGACTTTCCCCTCCCTAGGTCCTGCATGATCTCTTCGGGGAACATCGAACGGTATCATGCGAACGAAGTTGCATTTTATATTGGTGGTTCCAAATCGCGTGACGCGTTGGGCTGATGGGCCCAAGAGGGGCGCTGCCGCTCAGTATTTGCCTCCCCCGCCGGCCCCTCCACTTAAACAACCAAACTTGCGGCTATCCTCCGAGCTGTCCAGAAGACTGCGACGAGTTCTCAATACCACTTCGTGATCTACACGGACTTAGAGCGCAGTTCTCGCCCTGGACCACCACTACTCCCGGAGACACTCCCTAATAACTAGGATTTTTCTCTGGCTTTTTTTGATATATCGTCGGAAGACTGTTTCCATTTGCTGGATGCCGGCTTATGTTAGCATCCAAGGCAATGAGGCAGCAGACCGAGCCTCTGGCCACATCGTACCCGCTGCCCCACTTTGACATTGGTATGGTCCTTGGTGCTGAAGAGTTCCAAATCTTGGGGTAAATTAACTACCCCGGAGACACTCCCTAATAACTAGGATGACTAGGAGACCAAATGCGGTCTCGCTAAGTACTACAGAAGGCCAAGTCTACACGAACAGTATGTAACCAAATTAATAAGTCACGGATGAAATCAAATAATAAGGTTCCTAATTTAATCTTACGTTCACATGGTAATTAAAACTGGATAATGTAATATAATGACAATTAAGGGACAGGTTCTGAAAGTCTCCAAACTCGGAGGGCAATCTAATAATTAAATTATTTCTATTAGTTCAGCCCTTTCGTCTCATGGGTGATGGTGAACAATAATAAGCGGACTGCGAATAATTCTCTCTGAATCAAGCTGAATTTATCTGAATGACTGCGCGAATTGTCTCCTGTGCTATGCCCTTTTGTAATAGCCTATTCAGATTTTCTTATTTTACTTCATCACAAGTACCTTTAACTCGGAAAAAAAACGTGGTTTTCTCTTCTAAAATTTATAATTAACCCTACCAGTTATAACTCATCAATTTCATTAAATGGGGGCTATTATTTTAAGTGAATATTTGTAATTAGAATTATTTTCATTTCGTGCATGATACCCATGACACGCTCCCACGCTCGAAAGAATACATGACGTCACTTGTTTTGGAAGTGCGCTATTGTTATTGGTCGAATTAATAGCACTGAAAAAAAGTTACGTCAAGGAGAATGGCCGCAAATTAATCATACTACGTAAGATGGCACTTCACAGGCGCATAATAGTACAGAATGTCGCGTACTGAACAACGTGCAGTCACGTAATATCCCTTGAATATCAGCTAGTACCCGTAATTCTGTGCAAGGTGCGCGGATGAAAAAAGGAACACGTGACGTCACGAATCAAAATGGACTAAGCCTTAAATGTCTTTCAAAGTTTACCTTGTGTTAAATTCAGACATTGGGTAATAGTAATAGATTATTACAAGATTTTTTAAGTAATAGTAATAGATCATAATTTTTTTGGCTCTAATAGTAATAGAAGGCAAAGTTATAGATAAGTCTATTACTTTACTATTACAGTGGCAATGGACATATTGTGCAAACATAGAACTGAAAAAATTAACTATCTACTCTAAACTAAAATAAACATGTATGTGACCTAATATTGTGGCAAATTTTGCCTTCAATAAAGTAAAATTTATGAAGACGTTACAGTCTCTGAAATTGTAATGATTTGGTGGAAACAAATATTTGTTAACACACTGCTTCTAATTGCATTTAAATGGACATAAAGATCCTTTTCAAATGAGTGAAGTACCCAACATACAAAAGTAATAGTAATAGAAGAGATCAAAAGTAACAGTAATAGTTAATAGAAACCCAGTAATAGATAGATCCCATGTGTGGTTAAACTTGTACTAATTTATGAAAATTTTCATTTTTACTTCCCCAACGGGCCAACAGTGTCACACATGGGATGAATAAGGTGACAATAAGCTTCGCATCCTGCCCTTCCCATCTCGCTGGTCGCTGTCAGCCCAGACGGTCCGCCAGTGCGAGGTTGTTCTCTCCAGCCTGAGAATAGGCTACTCTCGGCAAACGCATGAGCACCTTCTGAGTGGAGATCCCCTTCCGGTACATGATACTCGCTTTGTGTCGTTGACGGTCGCTCACATCCTCCTCGAATGTTATCGATACGATGAGGCCCATTGTCGCCACCTTGACTTTGAAATTGCACGCTATGAACATTTAGCCAGTTTGCTTATAGACTTCCCCTCGTTTTGGCTAGCCACTAGTGTGATTTTTGGAGGATACTGGTTTGATGCAGTTGCTCTCTGATCTGGCTCTCTACAGTAGGTTGAAATGGCGGTTAATTCGTCTACATCAGTGGTAAAATTAACCTTTATCGCACCCTTACCCTTTGATCTAGTCAACAAAACCGTAATTACCTTCATCCTCCTCTTAAATGACAAATATGAGAAGTAAAATTAGGAAAAAATAAAAAAAATTTAGTGAAACCATAACTTTTGAGGGAGGCGGGGGGGGGGGGGGGGCGAATTACCCTCGGGTTAAATACCACTGGTCTACATCAACACTACTTTTGGTACCTCGGAAATTAAAAATGTATTAATTTTTTTTTTCTGATTACGTTACGCTAGGTTAGGTTAGTAATCTAGATTTAATGACTTAATACAGAATACCCTTCTATACCTTAAATGTGTCCGAAACCCTTATCACTTCCTTCTCGGTTTGGTGGCACTAAGGTTAGTTTGTAGGGTTCGGGGTTTCCAGGGTGATACGGTAACTCGTTCGTGGGTTGGTGCGGGGCGACTACACGATTCACATACGTAACACTGAGGATGGTAACAATCACTGATGCTTTTATTTGGATTTAGTTTCTTCACTTGACCACAACTAAGCTAATATTGTTTATCATTGTAGTAACTTCAGATTTAACTTTAGACCATTAATATAAATTGTTTTATTATAAAACGCCAAATCTTTTATACCTTTAATCTTATGTTAAGAAATTAGATTAGCTATACACTTCTTCCTCAGCATAATTAATCCCATTTTTATATGGGGTCGCTGTTTAAGGTGAGTCGCCTCCATCTTGGTCTGTCGTACACCATATCATCCTCCAAATTCTTCTCCCGTAAGTCCTCTCTAACCCAATTCTTCCATCTTCCTCTTCTTCACCCACCCGGCAACTCCATCACCATCACTCTACGTCCGACATAATCTTCATCTCCTCATCATGTGCCCATACCATCTTATTCTTGCCTCCTGTATCATCTTTGATGCCTCTGCCACCTTCACAGTTCCTCTAATATACTCGTTCCTGATCCTATCCTCTTGTCACATTGCACATCCATCGCAACATCCTCATCTCTGCTACACCCATTTTGTTATCATTTGTCTTCTTCATAGGCAATGCCTCCGTTCCATACAACATTGCTGGTCTTACCACAGTTTTATATACCTTTCCTTTCAACTTCACTGGCACCTTTTTATCGCGCAAGACACCCGACATTTCTCTCCAATTCTCCACCCAGCTCTCGCACTATCATTAATTTATTTTTTTCACATCTTCCTCATCCATTAAGGAGCCCAAGTACTTAAATCGGTCTACCTCTTTTAATCACTTCTCCATTCATTACCATCTCATCTTCCTGATCCTCATGTAAGCCACACCGTAAGTATTCAGTCTTCCTTCTGCTTATTTTCATCCCTCTATCTTCCAACGCTCCTCTCCAACTCTCTAACTTCCGTTCCATCTCCTCCTTTGTCTCGGCACACAATGCTATATCGTCTGTGTAAAGCGTACTCCATGGCGCACTCTCTCACTCCCTCTGTCAACACTTCCATCACTATGTTAAAGAGAAACGGGCTAAGCGCAGATCCCTGATGCAACCCCTCTCTTACTTCAAAACTGTTCGTCTTTCCCAGAGCTCCCAACCGTCGCACGTACATATCTATACATCAGGGATGGGGTCAAATACGTATTTGTATTTGTATTCACAAATACACAAAAATGGATATTTGCATTTGTATTTGTACTTGAGAATTTAAAAAGCTGCATATTTGTATTTGAATTTGTATTTGAGCCTTTTATTTGCCGTATTTGCTTCAAATACAGTCAAATACACTAATGTAATATAACTGTGCATATAACTACAAATTGATATGAACAGTAAAAATCAAACATTGAGAAATATGAATTTATTTTCTTTAATTATGCAAAAGTGCAGAAATATCAAGTGTGAAATAATTTTCTCTAATAAAAATAATAAACAAGAGGAATTTGTTACTTTTCTTGCCTTGGTGTGAAAATGAAGTCTACTTTGATAAGAGCCAAAGTATTGCAATGTTAAGTTTTATACAATAAGTACTATACCCGTATTGTCTTACTTGAGGGGTAGCCGAAGTCAAGTAAATATTATCCGTTTATATTTAGGATGAAATTGGTACGAAATTTGCAAATACAGTAAAAATTGTATTTGCATTTTATTTGTATTTGAAGCTTCATATTTGTATTTATATTTGTATTCGGGGATTTATAAATTCTAATATTTGTATCTGTATTTGAATTTGGCCGTAAAAACAAAAGTGTATTTGTATCTATATTTGTATTTGGGCAATTGTATTTGACCCCATCCCTGCTATACATTTCCTGTATCAGTCTGACATATTTTTCCGGTACCATCTTCTGTCTAAGGCTTCTCCACACCTCCCGTCTTGTGACCCTGTCGTAAGCCTTCTCTAAATCTATAAATACCATATGCATCGGTCTCTGTCACTCCCTGTACCTCTCAATCACCCGGCGTAAGGCAAATACTGCATCCATGGTTCCTCTACCCGGCATGAATCCGAACTCCTCCTCCGCTATGTCAACTTCATCTCTGTCTTCCGTCCACGATCCGCTCCCATATCTTCATGGTGTGTGACACGAGCTTAATCCCTCTATATTAGCTTTACACCTATGTTATACAATTCAATAGGCAAGGTTAAGCCTTGACCAAAAATAAAGTAGGCCTTCAAAAACGATATGGCCTCGCGCGTAACATAAATAAATGTCAAGGGCCGCGGACAAAATTTTTTATTTCGTTGGCCTTAGTGGAAAATTAATTTAATGTACTGTTATTAATTCATCTTCAATATAGACCCTACTTCCTACGGGCTCTGATCGAAATGAATAAAATGAATGAAAATGTTTATTGGCAGACTATAGTCCATATGACAAATATTATTAATACAATGACAGTTCGTATACTAAGGATAGAAATATATACAATTGATTAGAAATAATACTGTACTGTCGAAGTTAAGTGGAGCTACAGACAGACGTTTTCGTACCAAGAAGTCCATAGCTTAGAGCAGTGGTTCCCAACCTGGGGTCCCCGGACCCCTGGGGGTCCGCGAAGGTAGTACTGGGGGTCCGTGAGCTTTCAATATTTCGAGAGGCTCCAATGGAAATCGTACATTTATCCACGATAAGGGCGCTCAGGCTAAAATTTCGTTTCCTTGATCTTGGCTGGAATTATTACGTAATACTTTTTTAATACGCTGTATTTTAATTGCATACTCACTTATATGTCCTTTACTTGATAGTGAAAAATGAGAAAACAAGTTAATTATTAGTTAATAAAAACAGTTTGTTTGGTAGACGGAATCTTTCAAAAACATGGGGTCCGTGGGGAAAAAAATAAAAATAAAAGGGGTCCTTTGTGGTGAAAAGGTTGGGAACCACTGGCTTAGAGGATAAATGGCAGGACTCATGGATAGCTTGGATGATCGGGTTGGTTGATTTTTTAATTCTTTGCATTAGACTGTGTTGAGCACGTCTTGTTACCTCCGGGAAGCTCGGGACATTGCGGGTAGCAAACATTTGCGAAGCTGAGCATCTTGGGGGGGTAATTTATGTAAGTCTAAAAGGCCTGTTGTACAGCAAATTTAGGGTTCTGCCAGACCTTTTTTATAGTTCACCCAAAGTTGCTGTCCGTAAATATTACCGTATATATTATGAAATGCCGAAAACAAATTAAGAAGGGAAGGCAAAATGCACCTAAAACTTAAGAAACGGTAATTAATACACACTTTCAATAGTTTTATTATTTCCTAATTATTTTAGTTTATTTAACCAACTTCATTGGCCTAGTTTACGATATTAAATTACTTATATATATATATATATAGGGTGAACCAAATGTAGGTGGACAGTAAATGATAACGTTTATTTTGAGAATACATATTTAATTTTTTTGTATACTATAATACAAAATAAAATTTAAATAAATTTAGTTATAATATTTAATATAATATAACACAAACACCATAGTTATAATGAACACCATAGTTATAATATAATATAACACAAACCGTATTCAACCTACTGTCCACCTACTTTTGGTTCACCGATATATATATACAGACCTAGTATTATCTGAAAACTAATTTCTCTTTAATGACATGATTGGACTAAACGGGAGGTGGGTATCACGTTATGGCCAAAACCTGTGCCTGATTCGTTAACCGCGATTACAAATATGAAGACGACAAAATCTGTTCTGGACACACACACACACTTGTATAGTGGTTTCATACTTCGTCGCGACAGTGCATTATTTTACATCATATATGACGCTGTTAAAAAATCATGTAACTATTTTTTGCTAAAACCTGACCCCCCCCCCCGTGACGTTCCGTAACGTGTAGGATATGTGATGGAGGAAGTGTTACATAACATCTTTGAAAAGGTTTATTGGCAGACTATAGTCCATATAACATAATATTAATACAATGACAGTTCATATACTAAGGATAGAAATATATACAATTGATTAGAACCAATACTGCACTGTCGAAGTTAAGTGGAGCTACAGACAGACGTTTTCGTACCAAGAAGTCCATAGTTTAAACTCAGGCAGGGGTGGGGAAACCCTCGCCCGCGGGCGAAATTTCGCCCATGAGCTAATTTCAATTCGCCCGCTTAGGTTTTATTATTTACTAACAATTATTTATTTACAGCCCAGCAAATAGCTTTTTAAAATACATCTTATATACAGCGTGTCCCAAAGAAATGTATACCCACTTTGTTCGATAATACCAGCTATGAGGATAATAAATATATTACTTTTTATATGTTTTTTAATAAAGAATTTTCTCCTGAATCTAAATATGTAATTATTTTTATTAAAAATTGAAAAACAAAAATGTTACAGATGTTTAAGTTATAATTATTATTTTCGAGACTTCATGTGCGATATTTTCTAATATTTTTGCACGTACTGTATAAGAGATAAGTTTGAAACCGACGGCACTGTGTAAAACTTACAAAAACAACGTTCTGGAAGACGTCGAACATCTTAGATAAAGTGTCATTTAACCATGGAATTTGTAAATTTTTTGAATTAACTAATAATTACAACATTTATGCTTCAATATCAACACTAAACATAAGTATCTCAAAACAGTCGGTTAAAATACTGTATTAGAAAATATCGCACATGAAGTCTCGAAAATAATAATTATAATTTAAACATCTGTAACATTTTTGTTTTTCAATTTTTAATAAAAATAATTACATATTTAGATTCAGGAGAAAATTCTTTATTAAAAAACATATAAAAAGTAATATATTTATTATCCTCATAGCTGGTATTATCGAACAAAGTGGGTATACATTTCTTTGGGACACGCTGTATATAAGCTTAAAATTTGCCAGACGCTCACGGAGGTGTTTATGTTATCGATTTTCGCCCTTGGTACTGAAAAGTTTCCCCACCCCTGGTTTAGAGGATAAATGGCAGGACTCATGGATAGCTTGGATGATCGGGTTGGTTGATTTTTTTAATTCTTTGCATTAGACTGTGTTGAGCACGTCTTGTTACCTCTGGGAAGCTCGGGACATTGCGGGTAGCAAACATTTGCGAAGCTGAGCATCTCGGGGGGGTAATTTATGTAAGTCTAAAAGACCTGTTGTACAGCAAATTTAGGGTTCTGCCAGAACCTTTTTTATAATTCACCCAGAGTTGCTGACCGTATATATTACTGCAGAAGTACGAAAGAGTGTCTTTAGCTTCACTTGTACAGAAACGAAAGTTCCTTATGGTCATATTCGCTTTAGCACACAGGCTTCGAGATTTTTTTTATATCCGAGTCATCACTCAAGGAGCTGGTAATAGTTTGACCCAAATACTTACTCTTGTACCTCCTCATTTACTTCACCATTCATTTTGAACCTTATATCAGCTGGCTGATTACAGCTTTTAGAATGAAATTGCATAACCTTAGTTTTTGTAACATTAAAAAGAATATCATGTTTCTGCGAATACACTTCGCAGACATTTAGTAGCCGATCCAGACCTTTAACAGAGGGACTTATAAACACCATATCATCGGCATAAACTAAGTTACTTATCCTTGCGTTATCTATACAACATCGCACTGTTGCCTCATTAAGTGAAGCAATTAATCCGTCAATATACACATTAAACAGCATAGGGGAGAGCAAGGAGCCTTGTCTCACCCCGCAAGAGGAGCCAAAACATTCGGATAGTACATTGCCCCCACCTAACACTGAAAGATTGGTGGCAATACCAAAATTTCAATAAATTTAATATGTACATGGGAACCTTCCTGTCTCCTAGTTTTGCAAATAAAATATTGTGGTTCACCCTATCATATGCCTTACTTATATCAAGGAAACAGCTATAAATAGTTGAATTACTGTCAATGTATTTATATATTGTTTCTTTAAGTACATAGATACACAGGTCAGTTGAGTGGGACCTTTTAAAGCCAAACTGATTAGATGTCCATAGGAAATCATTTAATCTAGAGTAACAAGAGTTTTTCTAGTAGTTTCGAGAAGCAGGAAGCAACAGCAATAGGCCTGTAATTATTGCTGGACAGAATGTCTCCGTACTTATTTTTGACCAGGGGCAAGATATATACCCTCATGAACTCTGCAGGGATATAGCTATGAGCAAGCATGGCTGATAGGAGCAATGATATATGCAGACACTACGTCATTTGCATATTTTAAGTGCTCATTCGATAAGTCATCTACCCTTGACGCAGAACCAGTCTTTAACTCTTTAATTAACCTCTTTACTTCAGAAAATGATATCAAAATATTTTCCCTTGTCCCTCCCACAATCGTTTCGCTGCAATCTATCTTAAGATTATCCCTACTCACACTGTTAAGAATGTTATAGTAGTGTTTTTTCCACAGCTTTGCAATTTCATCCTCCCCCGACACCCCATCGATTGTCGGAGGGAGAACATTTTTGACACCCGTTTGATTCTTAACAAATTTCCAAAATTGTTATCGTTATTTATGCGAGCTTCACAGGCTTTTGATGCTCGAATAGACTCTTCTTCCTGTTTACATCGCCTTATGGCCGCCTTATACTGACCCCGACTTCTACACATATTCATGTGTACTGGTCCTAATCTGGGTCTACCATGAAAGCACCACAAATCATAGGCGTCTTTTGATTCCCTCTTCGGGGGGGGGGGGGGGGGGGCAATAAAATCATTCCATCCAGAATAAACTTAGTATGATAATTGTAAGATTTAATCAGGGGGCTTCCTGCTTCTCTTAACAGGGATATTATCTTACTATAATACCTATCTGAGTTTACAGTGAGAATCATTTGAGCAAGGATTATTACAGGCAAGGTGCAAAATTTCTAAATTATTAAAGGTGACATGTTCTGTCTTTGTATTCTATTCTCTGCTGCATATTAACATTGGACCAATCGACGCGATTATTCTTACCTATTGAGTTCTTAAGTCGTGTTGCGCATAAATTGGTAACGTTAATTAATATTTCTAATGGTCTATGATCAGAAAGAAGAAAATCATGCAAAATATGAACTCTAACAATTCGATCCTTTAGATTATTACTAGTGAGACAATGATCAATCCACCTGGTGGTACCACTCATATCGCTAACGTATGTAAAATTACCATTGGCTACCCCTAATACATCTACATCACTTATACTTAAATTGGCCGACTCGCACATGTTACCTAATTCTACAAAGAATTCAGAGTTCACATGTGCGTTAGTTCCCCATTATTATACAGTGAGAATATTTGGGGTTATCTGATAATGACTTAATTTTGTACACCAAATCAATGTATTCATCTAGATTACTGCCGTTGTTGTATAGTAAATAGCAGTTTACAATTAATATGCAATCATTGTTCACTTGTAATTCAATGCCTAACAACCTTACATTATCGCTTGTTAAAAATCTTATATTTTGACAAATTTTTCCTTAAGAAAGCAACACCACCAAAAGCCCTACCGTACATTAATTCATCTGACAAGTCTACTGCTCATGACGCATGGTACATAAAGTCATCATGGATGGTAGAGAGGAATTTTAGCTCTTGCTTAGGTAGCCAGTGCTCCTGCAGGAGTATCAAATCTGCACTGTCGCAGATTTTCTGAACATCTACAGTTGAATTCCTCACTGACCTTACATTGTATGAGACTATTTTCAACAAGTTATCCGCCATGACTGATAAAGAATTTATTATTAGTAATCTTTATAGTGGGTGTCTGGTCTAACGTTACAGAACGTTCCTGGAGGATCTAGGGTGTCAAGTTTAGCAAAGATAGCGTTACATAATATTTGAACGGTATATATATATATATATCAAAAATTATGTAACGCTATCTTTGCTAAACTTGACACCCCAGATCCTCCAGGAACGTTCTGTAACGTTAGACCAGACACCCCCTATAAAGATTACTAATAATAAATTCTCTATCAGTCATGGCGGATAACTTGTTGAAAATAGTCTCATACAATGTAAGGTCAGTGAGGAATTTAACTGTAGATGTTCATAAAATCAGCGACAGTGCAGATTTGATACTCCTGCAGGAGTTTCATTACGTCAGGTGTATTATTGTTTCTTTTTTTAGTTTGTTGTTTAATTGTATATTTTATTACGTTGATGGATAATGTACTTTTTCAATGGGATTTGTCCTGCTGATAAACGTTATCATTTTTAGGTTAGAGTTGGACGAGAAGGTTTTAGTTATCCTTGACACAAATTCTTCAATGTAGGACAAATTTTCTTTATTTTCCCTTTCTATAAAAATAGCTATTTATTTTCCCTGCGTGTCATAAGGTCTTACATTATTATAGATGCCACTCCGAGATATGATAGTATCGGATATAATATATATACAGGGTGTCCGAGAAAGGTCTGAAATAAAATGAAATTTAATCTTTTTCTTTAAACAAATTAACTCTAGTGTAAACGTTTGCTTTACGACACGTAATAACTAGACTCAAGTTTTTAATTATAAACGACGATTTTAATTATTAAACTCGTTTTTTAAGACTCCGTATAGCTTATCTTCGAAGTATTGTTTAAGAGTTAAGTTTGTTATTCTAAGTTCGCTGTTTTGCATAACGGAAGTTAATTGAAAATTTGTTCGACAGTTTGTAGTTAATTTAAATAATAAACGCGAATAATTGAGTAAATAGCAGTGCTATTGTCTGCCTTAAAGATAAGGTAGACCAGGCCTTCAATCCATTAGTTATAATCAATAATAATTAAATGTATGTAAATAATAATAAACAAACTTGGTTAATTATATAATTATCAGATTCCTCAAAGCGTTTAATAATAGTCTCGTTTTCTTTAGAACTGCCCCCATTCATATTTTACCCCTTTTAAAGATTAATTAGAATTGAAATTGCAGAAAATGGGATTTAATAACCCTTTTTTAAAATTATATACACAGAGGATTGATAGAAGTAAATAGACACCTTTTATTTTAAATTTTTATTTGATTATAAAAGGCAATAAATAAAAAAAATTTAAAATCTTGTACATTTTCTCTCTACATTTATTGATTCAATAAATTTATTTACCTATTTTATAATCGAATAAAAAATGGCGGGAGGGAACGTGTCTATTTACTTTACTTTTACTTAGTAAAACGGTTCGTTTTCTCTGATAAAGTAAAGTTAGATTTAAACTAATATTTTGTTAAAATCTCGACTTTGTGACGTTAATGGAAATCTAAACGAGTCATTCAACATTTTCTATATAAAGATAGTAGGCGGAGACTCGTCACGTGATTATCGGTTGTAAGCTCAGAATATTAAAGAAAATCAAAAATTGAAATCTTATATGGTAAACTGAGTTATTGCTCGTATTTTATACTCGTATAACACTCCCCCATTTGTTAATTTATTTGTTAATAAATATAATTGAAAATTTTTATAATTAATTTAAAATTTATTTTAAAACCTATTTTAAAATGGAATTACTTATTAAATTCGCAATATTTTTCTTAGCCATGATTTGAGAGCTTTAAAATATTGAAAAGGGCAAGTTCAAATTTGTGGTGTTAGATGGCGCTGCGTCACTGTAGTAAAATGCTAAAATGCTCACTAATTATGAATACGTGTGAAAAACTGTCTTTGAGTAAATTGAAAGTTTTATGCTTTTTTTTTAACTTTACAAATGAAGTTTATTAGTTTCGATTTGTAAAAAGCCTCGTTTGCTTAAAAAAAAAAAAAAAACCTTCATGTTTTTTGATCTCATCAAATTTTAATCGATTTTAAGAGTCACGAGTTTGCAGGGAGCAACTTCCTAAACCTAATTTAACCGATTTGATGAGAGTGCGCAAAGAGACGACTTGGTGCTAGTTAAATACAATACCCTTATGGTTACTAATTAATAAAAACCAGAGCTGGGCACCGCAAACTCAAAATCACTTCCGCAATCGCAAATCCGCAAACTCAAACCTTACCTTCCGCAACCGCAAATCCGCAAACTGCTTGCCATTTTTGGTGCCACAAACGCAACCATATTTCCAATTTTTATTACAGTGCTGGGCACTTCCGCAAACACTTCCGCAAACCGCAAATTCCGCAATCGCAATTTTAACTATAAAAAGTATCCAAAACATTAGAGAGTATAAAAAGTTTTTATATCTTTTTAATGTTTAATGTTTTAGCCTTGTTTTTATTAAAAACAAGGCTAAATAATTTATTACAATAATCACTATTGTAGAAGAAATAAAATACTACATATATTGATATATTATATTGAACAAAAACAACACCTGCAATAAATAGTAAATAAATTAATATAAATTTAATCTTTTGAAAGATGACGCGCTGCCTGCCAGCCAATTGGCGGCCAGTGACAGCAGCGTCACAGCACTAGCGGGCTTGGCCAGTGGCCACGTGGGAAATTTGCGGAAAGATTTGCGTTTGCGGTCTTAGTTCCGCAACGCAAATTCACTAATTTGCGATGACTTTGCCGCAAACGCAAATCCGCAAACGAAAAACATACTTCCGCAATTGCGGAATTTGCAGTTTGCGGAAGTGCCCAGCTCTGATAAAAACGCACTAAGTTTTACGTTATAAACTTTAAACTTAGTGCTTCATAATATAGCTACGATAAAAATTGGTTTTAATAATACCCAATCTTTTCCCCTACTAAATAGTCAAGAACTAAATATACAATTTGATTAATTTTCGTTCTCACTGGAGAAAGTTACGTATGAAAAGTATTATTACATAGAAATGTTTACCGAAACATGTTTAAGAATCGCTTAATGGATGGCTCTAAAGATTACGTGTATTAAATAGGGCGAGAGAGAGAGAGAGAGAGAGAGAGAGAGAGAGAGAGAAGAGAGAGAGAGAGAGAGAGAGAGAGTCGCTAAATATTCATTGATATTGATTAACATCTATTGGCTAATTCGGCACGTATTTCTCGGGATGTAAACGAATGATTGAGAAATAGAATGATAAACCCGATTAATAACTTTATTTTACGTTGTCCTATTTTAGTAACGTTTCGAATGTAATAATTCAACGCGCATTCGTATGTAGTTTGATTAGGCCTTGTATTTTTCAATTGGAACGTTTAACTCTTAATTTAACGAAGTCTCCAAGTTTATTCCTTTTTATCTCGAGATTCTGATTTTCACTCGGCGAAGATCTCTTAATTTTGCATCTTTCTAATCAACCAAACAAAGGGGTGGGTGGGTGGGTGTGGGAGAATTAGTAAATGTAAGGTAAACCCTACTCTAAAATGCGGGTCATTTATAATGTATATATGTTGGGTAAATGTGATAAATTGGTAATTATGCATAATTACCAGTAATTATGCATAATTGAAAAATATCATGACAACCTAACCAATTGTCAAGGGCGTACAGTTGACCTAACCGGGCATTCAATTGACCTAACCTGGCATTCAATTCAATTGACCTAACAGGGCATTCAATTGACCTAACTGGGCATTAATTTATAACGAAAGATTGATGTGATAAACAATCTTTCGTTATAAATTAATGCCCTGTTAGGTCAATTGAATTGAATGCCAGGTTTAGGTCAATTGAATGCCCGGTTAGGTCAACTGTACGCCCTTGACAATTGGTTAGGTTAAGTCATGATATTTTCAATTATGCATAATTACCAATTTATCACATTTACCCCAACATATACAAGATGATCACTCACTTTTGTCCTTCGTCATGTACTGTATATCTCGATCTTCTCTTCTCTCCGTGATTGTCGTTTTAGGCGACTATTTAATCCCTAAATTCCATAACTTTTATGACTACAAGGACAATCACCAGTTTGATATAATTTATTAAACTATCGGAATTTACTGTATGGAGAGTTTGTTGACGTTATCATCTTCATCCTGAAGAAATTAATGCTGAGAAATGGGAGTTTTTTGACTCGTTGACAATGTATTCCTCAAATCCTTCGTGAAAATTATCATCCCACATTATTCTATAACAATATCGTTGGTATTAAACTTTCACGAACCTCGTCTCGTATTCCGGTTGCATTCAACACCCACAGACTTCATTGAGTAATCAACCTCTTGAACGGAGTTCAGCATTTATAATGTTTCAGACCAGCAAAGACCCTACGATCCACTCATGGCTGGTCTACCTAACTGCGTTCGTAATTGTGTATTGCGCATGTCCTCCGTGGTGGCGGAGGGGACCTACAATTTTAAGTGGGTTCCGAATCACAAGAACGTGGGAAATTTTTAGTAGGCACATTAGGGCCACTTCGGCCCATCGAGGTGGCTCCACTTTGTAAAAATTGGCTGTACATTGGCAACAACCAATTTTTACAAAACTAAATAATTATCAATTTAAAATTAATTAATTATCGATTAAAAACTAAAGATAGAATATCTCGATCCAGGGGATCAAGTAATAATAGCCTACTATCCACAAATATGTTACACTCTATATCTATTATAACCGACATGCAAATACAGTATATCAGATCTAAAGAATCCAGTCAATAGAATCCCCTTTCGTGGCGTACTGTATTTTCTCCGAGACATTTGTAAATTTAATAAATAAATCTTTTAAGTAAATTAGTATATGGAAATTGGCGAGATTTGCTGAACTAAGCAAACTAAAGTCGTGCAAATATACTTTTGGTATCGCACTTAAAATAAATAGTGCAGTTTGTTTTCAAAATGAAAAGTTTTATTTGCGATACTGACTTAGTGATGTTAAAAACCTTTTTTTTTTGTCCGTTTTTTTTTTTTGTCGTTTTTTGTTTTTTATTGTTTTTTTGTTTTTTTAATAATTAATATAGATATTGCCAATTTAATTATAAGGTATACTTTTGCAATGATATATATTATAAAAATAAATAAATAAATAATAAAATAGGCCATATGGTACCAGTATAGAATGTCCTTTTCAGCCTATTTACAGAAAAAACTGGCATCTTTCTTGCACTGAAAGTCTTGTATCTTGAGATCCGTTAAACTTGCGAGAACACTGGCTGGGAGCTGACTGCCCATTGTCCAATGTCCAACCTTTCCAGGACTCTCCCATCCATGCCTCGGATTTTGAATCTCCCACTTAACTATCCTTTAGACCCGCGATGACATATTTTCCCCCCGAGACCATCCATCCATATATATATATATATATACACATACATACACACACACCCATATACATATATACATAAATACTTATATACACATATTTATATCTATTATATACCCCATACACACACACACATCCAGAATTCCAGATACATACGCAGGCATACTCACATATATATATATACCTACACAAACTCATACACCTCTATTTCTCCCTTTCATTACCTCCGAGATCATTTAGCACATACAGTAATATCCATACAGCCAAAGAAACCGATTAAGCACAGACAGAGCAGCAAGCTAGTATTTATATCCCAAAATGCAAATTCCAAGAAAGTGAAGTAAAACATGGTGCTACATTGGCTTCGTCAACATCCAAATCTGCAATAAGTACCAGTACCTGTGATATTGAAACTATATGCTCTAATCAATCTAGTGATAATGATTCTTCAATGGAAATAGAATCAGATAATGAAAGTTAAACAGCATTAGGTTAACACAAAGGTTAAAGAAAGAGATGAATATTTTTATTTTTTTTATTTTTCTATTTGGAATAAATATATAATATATATATATAATATATATATACATACATACACACTAGTATTCTTGCCAATCACAATTATATATATTGTTTTATACCAGTATTATGTATTTTTTATGTATATTATACCAGTACCTGTGATATTGAAACTAGCATATATGCTCTACCCAATCTAGTGATGATTCTTCCGTGGAATTGAAGGTTAAACAACATTAGGTTACAAAAAGGTGAATTTTTTTTTTCTATCTGGAATATATATACTGGTACTCTTGCCAATCACAATTATGTATATTGTTTGAAATGAGGAAAATGTTTTATGTTCTAGTTAAAAAATATAGGTATATACATATAAAAAATGAGGGTTTGTTTTTCCTTTCTATTATATACTTTTTGCGTGATTCAATTTTTCTAAAAGATGACTATATAGTATATATACTAGGTATAACCTTATAAGCATGGTAGTATAGTAAATTATAGGTAATACTAATATACTTATATTAGATTAAAGGAAGAAAAATATGGAATAAGTTTAAAACAAAAAAAGACTATCTTCGTTTTAAACAAAAAAAAACGACCAAAAAAAACGACAATAAAAAACGACTCTCATCACTAGATACTGTTAAAAAGTAATTTTTTTTTTTAAACTAGTTTATTTTAGTAAATGGAGGGAGCATTTTGCGGGCGGTCACCCTCCACCCTTCCTTCCTGTATAAAAAAAAAAAAGTTTGTCAATATTTTATTTCTGGAACAGCGTCATAGTCTATTTAATAGCGTGTGTGTGTGTGTGTGTAAAATTTTATATATATAACGATGTTCCAAAAATAAAATCTGATTGACAGAAGTAGGACACTTTTATACATGTATGTATGTATGTATGTATATATGTATGTATGTATATATGTGTGTGTATATATATATATGTATGTATGTGAGGTGTAGCTTTGAATACACGAAAGGCCTTGGAATCGTTTTTTTTCCTTGTGGTTTGCAGCATATGTATATATATTAGGCTGACCATATTTCCTTGAGACAAAAACGGGACATTGGGATGGCAAAAAAGGGACGGGGGCAGTGGTGGGCACGCGCAACAATTTTTGTAGCGCCGCAACCGCAACCGCAACTCTGCTGAAATAGTTGCGCCGCACGCGCAAGCGCAACCCTTTTCAAAAAGTTGCGGCGCAACTGCCCACCTTTGGACGGGGTTATGTAATATTCTGTATTCATGAAAAAGTAAGTACATAAACATATTGAGCTTACAATTATTCTTCAGTGACGGAACCCATACAAAAATTTAGGTAGACGTAGAGGGGGACTGTATTTCACCACGATCGTACCATGAATATTTCTCCGATGAAGTAATCTTACGCAGCAAATTTCGGTCTTTCAACACCTTATCATAAAACTTCTCACACCATGACACAATTTTGTCTTACAACTAACATAGCCCTCATTGTCTCAACACTTAATCTAGATTTCTCCTTTGACCACATACTGTTCATAACAGAAAATATTCTCTCAACAGGTGCTGTACTTCCTGGAAGACAAAGAATAAACTCTACAATATTACCAAAGTCTTATAGGTTATGAATAATAATTTATGATTGACCAATATTAAAGTATATTTATAGTTTTTATTAAAAACGGGACAAAATTGACATTTTTATTAAAACGACGGGACGGCCAGGATATATAAACAAAACGGTACTGTCCTGTTCAAAACGGTACGTATGGTCAGCCTAATGTATATATTATACCCAGTGGTGGGCACCGTTAACCAAAAAGTTAACTTCGTTAACCGCTAATCCGTTAACCAAAAAGTTAACTTCGTTAATCCGTTAATCCGTTAATTCGTTAAACATGTAACGGAAGTTACCGATAAACCGTTAACGTTAATTTTTATTATAAAAAAAATGAAAAACACAATATATATATAATTTAATTTTCCCTCTTCTTCTCGTTCTCCATTTTGTCCAGGAGATGCATGTTGCCCTTCATGAAAATTAGCATATCAAAGTTTTCATGAGACAGGGATGATCTCTTGGCCCTCAGGATGTCCTTGCCCATAGAGAACAAACGCTCCACTGCAGCACTGGAGGGATGGCTGTGTTGAACTTGATGAACAAGTCCACCAACACTTGCTCACCCAAGAAGGCAGCATCTGTCAGCAAGTCCTTGGAGTTGGTCTCAGCCAGGTCTTGACCAAGTTCTGGGCCTTGCCCTTGAGTGACCTGTGGCTTCTGCTCTCTCTTGTCTGGATGACAGCACTGAGAAGTCATCCTCCTCCTCCTCCTCGTTGTTGCTGCTGCCTCCACTGTTGCTGCCCACTTCGTTGACTGCTGCTTCATGGCCTCCTCGACTGTACCCTCCATGCTTTTCCTCACCCTGGCGACCTTGGTGTTGTCATACTTGTCCAACCAGATGAGGTGAAAACGCTCCCATTGTAAGACATCAATTGACTTAATTTATGTCATCAAAGTGACATGAGAATTGAAATCTTACCTGATCAGTTTTGTGGTTCTTGAAATGTATCAAGGAGACTACTAATAAGGTACTCACAGACATATTATAAATATACATGACTTACTTGACAACGATTATTTTTAAATATTCACTAGCACAAACATGTTGTGCAAGAGACAGACTGCAAATGAAACGAATGTAGTTATTTGTTGTAATTGTTACATATATTATTGAAAGTGCCTTAAAATGCTCGTGATATTTCTTGAAAGAAGTTGAAACATTCAACTCAAATGCAAATCTTTCCGCCTGATTTTACAGTCGACCATGTTTTGCTCAAACCAATGCCATAAATAACTACCATATTTGGTAAGACACAAATTGTGGTGACGGAAACAAATATATCGCCTGATTTTGCACTGCGGAAATGGAAATTCGTTCATCATTATTAACAGTGGCGGATTAATTGCGCACCTGCTCAGCACTGAAAATAATATAAACTTTTAAACGTTTATTATGAATTTTTTGGGTTAACGGACTTGAGTTAACGGAAGTTAAATGTAACGGAAGTTAATTAGTCCGATAATGATTTTCAAAGTTAACTTAAAAGTTAAATCGTTAACGAAAAAGTTAACTTCGTTAATTAACGGATTAACGGTTTGTGCCCAGCTTTGAATTTATACCAAAGTGAAAGTGGTACATATTAAATTCTCTTCGATCGTCTGTATCTTCATCGACGATATATATATATATCTAGCTTATTTTTTTTTTTACATAATTATAACCATAATTACTTAGCTGAAATTGTGGCTTCCGCCTTCGTATTCAGGTATAAGAACATAGGCCTAGTTTCGACCTTGAGAAAAAAACTCGTGTATCCCACGTAACTTGAGCATTTAAAAATATATACCCGAGTAAATTTAGGTAGTTACATAATTCTAAATCTAAAAGTATACTAAGAAACGAGTCGTCAAATTCAGTTTCGGAAGGTGTTCACATTAAACCGTTTAAAACCTAAATCAATATGGACGCAAAAAACAGACGTTTTTTCATATCTAATAATTGTAATTCCTCTTTTGTAATTGTATAATTTTATCTATTTTTAGTCTGTTCTCAGTGACTCATCTAACGGAGACAAACCGTTCAACTCGTCGGCTAACTAATTCTTTTCTAAATAAAGATGCTCGCGTTATATTGACGTCATGCAAATACTAAATGTTAAATGTGTCACGAATCACTGACGTCATCTTTGGCGTAGCAACTTTCAAAATTACGTATTTCTTTAAGAAGAATAAAAATAAAGGCTAATCCATATTTCGGATAATGTCAACTTAAATTTCCAAACTTGAAATTAGTGAAATATTTAAATAAAACTAGAACTGGTTGTTTTACTTCCGCAAGGATTTTTATTTTTCTTTGTTCGTGCGTTTGTCTTACCTACTCAATCGCGACGATCTTGAGGATACGCGGAGAACCTTTCGCGATACGACCGTGTGTATCCTGACACATGCCAAATTGTGTGCGCGCGCGCCCGTGTATTCGTATCAAAAGTGAAAAATTCGTAGAAATTTTTTTACATCACCTGAAGATCAGGGCCCCCAGCCTTCTTTAGTTAGCGTTATAAGGCTAACTAACGAAAATATCACGACCTAACCTAACTGTTATTTTTTTAATTTTTATTGGGTTCAGAATCCCAGCTGATCCGTGAACGGCTAACCTCTGAAGGGCCAGTTTAACCTACGGCCCAAGTTAAGCTAGACTAAAAACTTACGGACTTGGAGGTCCTATTAGGTCCTACCTCAGGGTTGCTGACTCGATGTGGGCCTACCTTAGGCCCCAGTTGCATAAAATTAAGATAAAAAACAAAAGGGGCACTATTTATGGTCTTTCTAAACCTTGCAACAACACAACCCGCACGATGCAACAATCTTGTATCTAAACAATCAAACTGAATTGCGGGAGAGCTCTCTATAAGACCACGCCCTGTAAGTGCCGCATTCAACAAACGAGTAGGAAGGACGCGCAGCGCCCCCAGAAATGCTACAAGAGTGCCCAAACAATGATGCCACAAGAGTCCAAAAATGCTAGCTCTAAATTAAGTGAATTTTTCACTAACCTTACAATTATGAGATGGATAATATATATATATATATATACACGTTAACTTAATATAGGGTGAGTCAAAAGTAGCGCCCGATTTCTGTTTTTTCGGCCCAGGGTACAAGATCAGGACTGTTGTTTCCAGCAAGATGGAGCTCCACCTCATTATGGACGTCATGTTCGTCAGTGGCTTGATGAAAACTTTTTCGGAAAGTGGATCGGCCGCCACGCTCCCCAGACCTTACACCTCCAGATTTCTTTCTTTGGAGGCTCATGAAAGACCTTGTTTATCGTGAAAAGCCTCGTACCATTCAGGAATTGAAGGCTCAAATCACTGCAAAGTTTGAGGAAATTGATATCGAACTCTGCAGGCGTGTGTGCCACTCTGTGCCTGCTCGGCTGCAATTGTGCATCGATCACGAGGGAGGGCACTTGAAAATTGCAAGTAAAACAGCTTGGTACAGTTCCGTAATAATTTTCCCCGAATAAATGGTTAGATAAACATGTCATTCATTTTATTCTACCTTCTTATACACTGTAATACAAATGGCAAACAAACAATCAACTGACAGAAATCGGGCGCTACTTTTGACTCACCCGTATATACAAGCAATGCTGCATCAATCAGCTTAGTCATCATATCGCCTTGGGACAACAATGGCTCTTCCTCTTCTAGATTTTCTAACACTAACCAATCAGGCACGTTAGTGCCCTTTTAGTCAAAATTCATAAATATATTGATTCGACATAAATTTGAATTAGTTATATTTTTATTTAGTTACTAAATAAAATAAGCAATAAAAACATGCCTTTTTACAACAAATTTTCATTTATTTTCTTTAATCAGCTTTATATACAAAAATAATGCATTGAATTTAATTGAATTTAAGAATATTTACCACATACAATTTTAAAATTTTTCTGTGTGTGTGTATACATATATATAGCCTATATGGCATTGCGGATTTCATTTTTAAAAATGTTAGGGGAGTGCCCTTTTTTCAATTGAGCCCCTGCCCTTCTGAAAGTCTGTGCACGTCACTGTAACCAATCGTTAGGTCAACTGTACGCCCTTGACGATAGGTTAGGTCGTGATATTTTCGTTAGTTAGATTTATAAAGCTAACTAAAGTGCTGGGGGCCCTGATCTTCAGGTAATTCATTTTTAATTTCCTTTTTCCTTCAAGTTTTGTCGGACTGTAACTTGTTAAGCAAATCGAAATGTACGCCTTTGATAATTTCCAAATAGGCCGTGATATAAGTAGGCCATAGGTTAAATTTACCGATTCCAAAATTTATCCGATGCCGATTCTTTACCTAGACTTTAGAAAATCCATTCCCTTCAAAAATTTTACCAATCTTTTGTGAAAACTTTCAATTTTTCTATTTTTAAATTTCAAATTTGTTTAAATGCTTTTCCTCAAGCTCACTCCACAATATACGACACCACGACTTGTCATTCGTATATCGTAGCTGAAGTGATTGTTAAATAGTTTTATTACTAAAAAATAAATTTAATTTTAATTTCATAAATTGAATACCAATATTTTAAAGTTTCCCTTTTGTTGATCGTATTTTCTTTCTTTAACAATGTCAACAAAGACAACAATTTTTCATTAAAATTTCAAGTCCGTGGTGGAGAATTTGGATAAAAGCATAGATATATAATTTTAATTCAAAATTATTAAAGTACTTAAAATAAAGTTAACATAATAAGATGGTTTAATATATATATATATATATATATATATATATAAGCACACCGGACAAAAAATTAGTCACCCCTAATAGCACCGATAGTAGGAAGTTCAAGGTCACACAGAGGGCGCTGATGTAGCATTGGTAAGTGACAAGTAGCGGTGACGTAGCACACAGGATCAGATCTGTTTCGTGAGGTGGTGAAGAACAAAGTGTGTGTTGGATATAGTCTGCAAAATGGGTCGTGAGGCAGACGTTACTCAGTGGCAAAAAGGAGCCATCGTGTTTGGCAGAGCCCACGGACACAAAATGTCTGAAGTAGCCCAATTTGTTGGTGTGTCAACGCGTACTGTCCAGCGAGTTTACAAAGAGTGGTGTAGTTCGCAATCAACTGACAATCGACGGCGTAACTGTGGCCGGAAAACAATTCTCGACAATAGGGGCCGCCGCCATGTTTCTCGTCTAGTAACTGCAAATCGTTTTCAAACTAGAGAACAATTGCTCCAAGAAACCAATGAGGTTCTCCAGCGACCAATTTCCGAACGGACATTGCGACGAGAACTGCATGCGATGGACATCTGGAGCAGGGTACCACGGAAGAGGCCGTTGTTAACAGCAAGTCACAAATTGGCACGTTATAAATGGGCTCAGAGGCACAAAAACTGGACTCCGGCAGATTGGAAACGTGTAATTTGGTCCGATGAGTCCCGTTTTTGTTTGTTCTCCAATGATGGGAGGCGACGAGTACATCGCAGGTCCAATGAAGCCTTTAATCCTGAATGCGTCGAAGTGTGTTGTTCAGGCTGGAAACAGAAAGTGAAGCGCAGGAATAGACACCCACGGACTCTGGCGGAACTTCGGGACGGCTGATGAACGAGTGGCAGCAAATCGATGTTCAGTACATGCACAACCTCGTAGAGTCTCTGCCTCGCCGGATTCGTGCGGTTATCAAGGCCAGAGGCGCCGTCACACGTTATTAGGTACATTCTGAGAGGGGTGACTAATTTTTTGTCCTGTGTGCTTATATATATATATATATATATATATAATTATAATTATATATATAACTTATAAAGTACAACTTAATAGAGAATTATTATTAATATACTGTAGAGAATAGGAGATTATGGTAGTTTATAATATTTAGAGATTAGCTAGTTAGAGAAAATGTAAATTTATGGGTAACAACTTAAGCTTTGCATTTTTCATGAATGTGAAAAAATATCTTATGTAATAACACTTCGAAATAGCTATAAATTATTATCGGTGTTTTTTGTATGTTCAATTTTCTATAAATATAGATTTTGTTTCGTAATGAAAATTTTTTTTTTTTTAATTACCTGAAGATCAGGGCCCCATCTATTCTTGTTTTTTGCTTTTTGCTTTACAGTACCAAATATAATAAACTAAACTGAATGCCCCGTTAGGTCAACTGTTACCCCCTTGACGATTGGTTAGGTTAAGTCGTGATATTTTCGCTAGTTTTAACGAAGATATCATTTGGTAATTGAGGCTTGGGCCTCTGATCATCTTCAGGTGATCCTTTTTTTCAATAATCTTTATTCAGAAAGAACACACATTACCGAAGATATACATTACACCCATACTGCTTTGCGCAATGTTGGGATTAACGTTTAATTTTTGTAGTTTAATTATAGTATTCTTATCTAAATATACCGTTGGGAAGCACAACAGCTTTTCAGGCAAAAAGTCTGAGATTAATTACTACTTTTACGTAAGAAAATGTCAAATATAAATAGAATTTGTAGAAGATAAAATAATGTTGCATTTAATTAACTGTGTCATTACGAATGAAAATTGAAATAATCTTTGAAATAATAGAAAAGAAAAATGGTGAACAATACAAATCATGATACAATTTTAGTTACAAAGGTACAGATAAGTGAGGCATATAATTATGGGGTAATATATTGAAAACTTTAATTTTTCATCTAACTTGATGCCAAGAACTTTAACTTCATTTACTTTTGCAAGAGGAGAGTTTCCAAATATTAATGGGTGTGCATGATTGCAGGTTTTTTTTTTAGTTAGAGCATATATGATTATTTTGTCAAGTTTAGTAAAAGCTTATTTGCGCACATCCATTTATAGACATGATTTAATTGCCTGTTCACTTCGTTCATTAAGTAATTGATATCGCGGTGTGTAGAAGCAGTGTTGTATCATCTGCATAGTGAATACAGTCTAATGTTGTTGATCGATAAAAATCATTTACGTGCATTAAGAAAAGTAAGGGTTCAAGGTTTAATCCTTGCGGAACCCCACTTTCCAATATAGCATATTCTGATGAAATGTCATTCACTTGAACGTACTGGTGACGATTAAAGAAATGACTTAAACCAATTTAGCATATGATAATTAAAACCCACTCTAATAGACAGAATTTATTTACGCAACAGTTTCGATGCCCACTGGCATCCTCTTCGGGTGGATACAGATTTTGTTTCGTATTATTTTTTTTTTAATTACCTGAAGATCAGGGCCCCCCATCTATTTTTGTTTTTTGCTTTACAGTACCAAATATAATTGAATTGAATGCCCCGTGGACATCGAAACTGTTGTGGAAATAAAGTGTGTCTATTAGAGTGGGTTTTAATTATATTATTTTGACCTTCACGTAGAAAAAAAAGTTTTTTGCATTCAATTTAGCCTATTTTCTCTTATGCCACGTGTTTAATTTGTCTAGCTCTCTAGCAAGATATCATGTGAGAGCGTAGCAAAGGTTTTCGACAGGTCAAGGAAAACTAAGATTGTGATGATTGTAGTTTAGGTTTTTATAGATATTTTGTAATAGCATGTTAATGGAGTCTTCTGTGGTGTGGCCTTCTCTAAACCCAAATTGTGTTTTTGTTAGGATGTCGTATTTAATTAAGAATTTGATTACTCTGTTGTGTACGATTCTTTCAAATACTTTACTCAGAGTTGGTAAGACCGAGATTGGTCGGTAATTGGATGCAGAATCCGGGCTGCCTGATTTGAATACTGGACAAACCCCTGGCTATCTTCAGGTGATCAGGGAATACACCTTGTACTATTGACTCATTCATAGGTCTTGCGAGTGAAATTTTTATATTGATATTACTGGAATTAAACTGATATCAGCGCTTTTATTTTTAGAGTTTTTCAATGTAGTTAAGGTTTCGTTTGGCAGAATTGGTTCAAAGAAGAATGTATTAATGTATTTGATGTGGGTTGTGGCATATATTGTTGGTAGTGACTGTCTGATTCTAAAATGTCTGCTGACGTATTGCTTCCTATTTTCGAAGAGAAATTGTTTAATAAATTGGCCATGTCTTTGGGATCACTGTAGGAAATTCCATCCTGTGTTAACGAAGTTACGGGATTTGTCTCTTCTTTTTTGGCGTTAACTAAGACCTTTGAAGTATTCCATAATCCTTTAGGATTAAGATTTTTTTTTTTTTTGGTAATTTTAGAATAATGGTCCACTTTTGCGGTTTTTGAACAAATTTAGTCCATTACAATAATTTTTATACGTTTGTTCATTGATAATATCATTCTTCCATAGGTTTTAGAGAGAATGTGTACGGCTTATGCTTACAGTGAGGGCTGGAATGATCCACTGATTGTTATAGTTCTTGTTTGACACGAGTTTCGACTTTATAGGAAAATTAGTATTAAATATATCCATCAGTGTGCTTGAGAATGTTTGAAATTTTTTGTTTGTTACTTTGTTATTCTCGTCCAGTCAAAACTTGATATATCTAAGTTTCAATTTATTGTTATAGGTGTAGGGTCTATAGTCAATTTTTATTCTCTCCTGTATTTATAAATGGCTAATTAGCATTGTGCATTTGGTTAGATGGTCCGTAATGTGTAATAGGAGTATACCTGACGTACAGTCAAGGGAAGCTCGCACCCAGATTTGGTCTAATAGTGGAGTTTTTCTTTCAGGGAGCAGATTGTGGATCCTTACGTATGCAAAAACAATCCATCAAATATTGGTGCAAAAATTATGGCATCTTGTAAATTGACAAACTTTAACTAGATTTTTTTTATTTTGGCGCTTGGCAGCTTGTGGTCCGGAGTACCTCCTATAACTTGAAAAAAAAATCTCTCGGTTGTTGATTTCTCGGAAACGAAAATGTTAAATTAGTCTTGCATGGTCGATCGACCTTTGAAGATTTTCAAATACAATTGTTAAATCTTTGAATTAATCTTCGTTACAGTATCCTAAAATAATGATGGATTTTATCGAAAGCCAATTGAAATCGGCATCTTCATCAGATTCATGATCTTGCTTAATAATTCAGTGATTTATGTTCATCAAATGTCAATCAGTTTTAAAATATTTTCGTCAGGCCATGAAATTGGTAATTTTCTTTGGAGTTTGAGAGATTTAACTCGCGTTTTCTCGTTAACAACTTTAAAAATGAACGTTAATTAACATCTAAATTATAGTTATTTCATTTGCTAATAAGTAAGAAGCAGCATAGCCCTTGGCACGGACATAAATACCAACTGGAATCTCTTCGTTTAAGAAATGCAGAAATCGCAACGGTACTGTGAAAATGAGACTTTCCCACTACGTAATCGAATGAATCCATGATGTCTACGGTAAACCACTGTAAATTTTCATAAACACTACAGTTAAAGCGAGTTGGAATTTAAGTTATTTGGATGCTTTATTAAGTATTTTTAAAAATTGATAGTGACGTAGAAGTATTAAAGGGGAATTGGTGAATATCATCATATAGGGTACGACAGTATGAGTATATAAATTTACATTTAATTTTTTTTTTACGCAGGAAGGACGGGCCAAGGGCGAATGTCCGCAAAAACGCACCCCTATATAGAAGAAGCAGAAGAGCCATAATCAAGGTCCAGGGTTTTCGAGATGCCTGAACACTGCGTTTGAAAGATTGGAGGTCATAGACAGGAGGAAAGATGGATTGAGGAAGATTGTTTCAGAGTTGACCGGTTGAGTAGATGAAAGACTGAAAATAGTGATTAACTCTTGCGTTAGAGTTGGACAGAAAAGGAATGAGTGTGTCGAAAGTCTGGTACTGCGTGCTGTCCTTAAAGAAGGAAGCATGCAGTTAGAGAGTTCAGGAGAGCAGTGTCCGTTATGATAGAGGGAGGGAGGTCGGGGGGGCAACATTGCGGCGAAGAGGGACTAAAAAGTCAGTAAGAGGCGGGGAATTGAGACGAAAAGCCTTTGATTCCACCCGGTCAAGTACGGCTGTGAGGTGAGCCAACCCACACTTGAAAAGCGTACTCCATACATGGGCGGACAAGACCTCGGTACGGAGACCGCAACCAAATGGAGGTGAAGAAACTGCGGAGCCGGTACAACACGCCTAACCTCTTCGACGGTGTTTTCGATAGTATACGTGATCTTTCCAGGAAAGATCACGAGAAAAGGAAACTCCAAGAATGTTAAGAGGAAGGATTGAGTTGTGTATTGTTGAAAGTAAGGAGATAGTCGTGTGGGAGATTGTGACGAGAAGACTCATAAAGGAACCGAGTTTTTGAGGCCTTGAAAGCCACAAGGTTTTTCCCTACCCCAGTCAGTGATAATAGAAAGATCAGAGGTCAGATGTACCATAGCCGTTCTACGCGAGTCATGGATTGACTGTTGAGAGGGACGCTTTGTGAAGTGAAGAGTGGAATCATCGGCATAGTGGATAGGATAGAAAGTGCGACTTAATACATCATTAATAAATGAAAGGAAAAGAGTGGGTGACAGGACAGAACCCTGAGAAGCACCACTGCTAATAGCTTTAAAACAGCAGCGGCCATACACAACCGCAGCTATAGATCGGCCAGAAAGGAATTCAGAGATGAAGGCACAAAGATAGAAACCTAAGGTTGGCAGTTTGGAGATTAAAGACTCGTACCAGACTCTATCAAAAGCTTTGGATATGTCTAGCGCAGTAGCAAAGGTTTTACAGGAATCCCGAAAGGAGGATGACCAAGAGTCAGATATGCAAGAAGATCGCCAGTAGAACGCCCCTTGCGGAACCCATATTGACGATCTGAAAGAAGATTGCGAGAAGAGAAGTGTTTACGAATCTTCCTATTAACGATATATTAAACTTTAGAAAGGCAAGAAATCAAAGCAATTGGACGATAGTTGGACGGTTGAGAGCGGTCACCCTCTTTTGGGGCATGCTGAATGAGAGCTAACTTCCAGCAGGAAGGAAAGGTACCAGATGAAGACGAAAGAGTTCGCCTTGTCGGGGTGTCAGCACCAGTGGTGTAGTGCTGTGGGAGCGCGTGGGAACGGCGTTCCCTTACTTTTTTTGGTAGGCGGAACGGCGTTCCCTCACTATTTCAAATAAATCCGAACTTACAAATCTCTAATGTCATGAAATTTTAATTCCCACCCCTAGAAGAAATATGAGAAAGAATCATTAACTGCTTCATTTCTTTTAGCTTCGACTGAGGCAATGCTAGCCTATAAAGATCTGGTGAAACAGTCACCACGCGTACCAGTTGTTAACTTTTTTTAGTTAATCATTCCAGTTGTTAGCTATTTTTATTGATCGTACTGGATGTCATATATCTATTATCTAAGGACACTGGAAATACTGCATCTTCAACCTTGGAATATATCCTAATATCCAGTGCATATGACCTCGAAATATCCCTGAAATTGGTCAGATTTCAAAAGATTCCCGGGGGCTTACAGTGCCCCCGGACCCCCAGCTGTATGGGCTCGCCGCGCTCGCCATTGTCCCCCCCCGCATCTGAGTAACACTTTCAAAATGCGTTCCCTCACTTCTTTATTTAGCACTACACCACTGGTCAGCACAGTTCTTGAACAGGAGGAATACCATCAGGACCGTACGCCTTAATAGAGTTGAACCCAAATAGGGCAGAAAGAACATCTTTGGAAGAGATTCTAATTTCCGACATAATTAAGTCGAAGGGAGGAGGAGATGAAGGAACATCACCGAAATCGTCGTCCATGGTTGAATTGGAAGCGAAAGTTTGAGTGAAGTGTGTTCAGCTTTGTTAGGAGGAGAGACGGCAACTGAGCCGTCGGAATGGAAAATGGGAGGGAAAGAAGAGGAAGTAAAGTTGTTGGAGAGGTTCTTAGTTAAATGCCAGAAAGAGCAGAAGAATTAGAATTGGATAAGTTTTCACATTTTTGTCGGATGAAGGAATTTTTGGCGAGTCGAAGAACAGATTTTGCACGATTCCGGCCGTAAATAAAACCCGAGTGAAAGTCAGGAGTTAGGTGGCGACGGTACCTTCTGAAAGCCTTATCTGTCGCGGATAGCGATAGAACGAGTAAAATTAGTTTTTTGCATTAGTAGTAGAAATAGAATATGGAATGTATGCCTCCATGCCCGAGAGAATAACTTCCGTGATGCGCTCAGCACACTCGGAAGGGCCCCGTCCACGGAAGCAGTAATCATTCCATGGGAAATCGGAAGCACCGCCCAAGGGCCTCCCAATCAGCGGCGCCAAAGTGCCAAAGCCGTCTCCTCTCGCGACATTTTATGAAGAAGGTAAAAATTAAATATAAAAACTAGATTCAACATTCAAATGGTAACGAACGTACAGGCGGAGTACTATACCATCTCCAAATGTGCGAGAAATAGGCTATTTTATCATTCATAAGTTTAATTTTTTTTGTCTTCAAGAAACAGACTAGTATTTCCTCAATTTTATATTACTCTTTTAATACATGAAAACTCGTGCCTTTACGCAGTTCATGCATTTACTCCTCATTATTAGGGTTATGTTGGTTTTATACGTAAAAACTTAAACATTCGTCCAATTATTATATTTAATTGGTCATATGTTTTGACGTATCTTAAAGTAAAAATTTTATGGATTTTAAATTGCCTGATGTAAAATATTCTGTACATAATACATCATATCAGTGTCATTTTCATTTAGTAGCTACTATCTTCATGAGAATGTGTGTTTGCTTAGTGCTTTTCGGATATCTTAATATTGAAGGTCTTATCTATTAATGTGTTGGCATTCTTTTTAGCTATCATATTCGCACCGCCAGAATAATCTTTTTAACTATGCTTTCAGTAAGTGTTCCTTGTTCAATGTCAAAGGTCGCTTCTTTTATGCTTTTGCCGTCAGTTGTGGGTAACGAGGCGTTCTATTTTACTAGTATTTTCTTCTTCCAACCACGTAGGTCGAGACTTACCCTGGTTTGAAATCATTTTCTGATTTATGTATATCGGTTCAAAACAAAATATCAGAACAAACGGAATGGACTCGATCAATTACTCCCGCGCCACCTCAATTACTTACTGTACACACTTCTTTTTACAACCACATGGTTCGCAATTTGACCTCTGATTGGATCTCATACCCGTTTAGTGTGTTCTCTCTCCATTATCTATAAGCAAGAAATCATTTTTATAGGGTGTGCTCCTTCCTCTGATCACTTTATACTTTCGATGGAAAGGAAAACGGATGATAAAGTGAGAAATTAGAAATTATTTAAGTGAAACTATTGTACAGGGTGTCCCAGAATTAACTATATTTCAATGAAATCGGACAAATTTTTTAAAAACACACTTTTATTTATGTTTATCATGTTTAATATGTGTTAAAAATGTATAAGTTTCTAAATTTTTTTCATATTTTTATTTTCATAATTTTTTCATTATCTGGTCCAATGAAAGACCGTCTGAAGTCATAGAATGGCAAAGAGACTCTCCAAAAGTTAACGTGTGGCTTGGAATGACCAAATCCAAAATTTATGGTGCTCCATCTTGTTGAAACACAACATTATCAAGAATGCCATCATCAAGAAGCTGTGGTTCGAGAAACTGCTGAAGCATATCAAGGTAGATGCGGTACCTGTTACAGTTGCTTCCGCAAAGAAGAATGGGTCATAAATTTTGGATTTGGTCATTCCAAGCCACACGTTAACTTTTGGAGAGTCTCTTGCCATTCTATGACTTCAGACGGTCTTTCATTAGACCAGATAATGAAAAAATTATGAAAATAAAATTATGAAAAAAATTTAGAAATTCATACATTTTTAACACATATTAAACATGATAAACATAAATAAAAGTGTGTTTTTAAAAAATTTGTCCGATTTCATTGAAATATATAGTTAATTCTGGGACACCCTGTATTTAAAATTCATTTATATCGTATGCACCTCGGTGTTGCAATGGTTGGCGTCAGTGACCACGAATCCATCGGCTCCGGAATTGACCCAGTGACTGCAGGCTGCGCGCAGCAAAAAACCCAGATGTTCATCCTTCCACGCAATAAAAAAAATTGGTTGGTAGATAAATGGGTACCCTGGGTAGCTTAGTGGTTAAGACTGGGCTGCTGGTGGGGCGTGGCTCGGATTTTGCGTTAAATTGTAGATCTAAGGTGGAATGACAAGCTTGACCTTTGTCAGAATTAACAATTTGGCAGGAAGCAAAACAAAGGTTAATATAACGAAGCTATATTTTAGTTTTTTGAGTTCAGGTAGAAAATAAGGCTCTGTGTTCTATTTTACGATACTCTTTTAAAGTCATACGAATAGTCTTTGTTTTTGCCATTATTGGTTTTTTAAGTAATTGAATACTTTTCTGTTCTTCAAATTTTAAACTAATTTCGTTACAGAATCATTAATTACCCACTTAATCGTATCCAAATTATTAAAAACTTCAGGGTCTTTATAGTGTTCATTCAGACCTTCGTTATAATATGAAAAGGATCTTATCAGATCCTCGAGTAAGTAAAAATAAAATTGGAGAATCTTTTCACAAGATGCTAAAGTAATTCTCAAACGTGGATTCAGAATTTTTTTTTTTTCAAATCCGACTATGAATCAAAGTTAATTTTTTATTCCGAATCCTCAGATTGTAATATACTAACTATACTTTTAATGTACTTACACTTCGTATATCTGATTGATAAGTAGAGCAAAGAGTAGAATAATTATAAAAACTATAAGATAATTAAAATTTACTCACTATCGTCGTCCATCTGTTGATTCATATCGTCGAAAACACTAATTTTAATAAGAATACACACTGAAATTCGATAATAGTACAAAAGAATCAATTTTCACGTATTTTCTCTTAACATTAATACAATCTATTTAACTATATTATCTTTTAACACGATTTTAGCATCTCGGTATGTTATCTTAAAAATCTACGCTACACCTATGAAGTACTCCTAAGCTATATCTCCTCCAAGTTTTATATGAATGCCATGGCATGAGGTAGAGTGAAAACGCGCGAACTAATCAATAAATGAAGTCTGACCTTTCAATATTCCTATAGATACACAGTATCTGAAACCGCTCTTATTTGAAATGATGTGTATATATCCTACAGATACTGTATATGGTTCACATACATTTAAAATCTTTGACATTACGATAAAGTAAGTTTTGTGTATAGGCCTAATTTGTATATGAAAAACTTTTTTGAAAATACGTTTGTACGTGAAATGTAATCGTATTATAGAGGGCCAGTCCGACCATATAGGCGAACTAGGCAGTCGTCTGGGACGCCAAATTAGACGGAAGTGAACTTTTTCCTCTTTTTAAAAAATTATTTCTTATAAACGAAAGTATGAAATATTTTACTTTTAAAACTGTGCATCATTACCATGTCAGATGATATGTATTTCACAGTGTGGAGCACGGCTGTGTATGTAAAGACAGTTGAAATGTGTCACGGCATAGCTTCAAAAGAGCACCGCCCGGGTTTGCTGCTTGGATGCCATGTAAATACACGTAAAATTTCATTCTTGACTTCTCATTTTTTTCTCTATTGAATGTGGGGGAGGCGCCAAAGTCATAGTTCGTCTAGAGTGCCAAAAACCATTGGGCCTGCCCTAATCCTATACATTTTATTAATATTTTTATCTAATAATTCGTTTACGTGTTCAGTATAACCTTTATCTACATAATAAAAAAGGTACGAAATAAATAATTCTGAAGTAATTAAAGACCAAACAAGTTATTTCAGGAAAACTTTGTATTTGTGCTACTTCCGAAATAAAAGTACCGTACCCACATAACTACAGAAACGGCAGATTGCTTTTTAACCCTTTACTGCACAGCGGTCTTTTCCGAGACTGAACAAAATAAATAATCGGTAAACAAAATCAGTTAAGTTAACATTGTGCACTAAAGGCTTAAGGATTATTGTTTACAGACTATTACGATTTATTTGCAGTACACAGAGATGGGCACAAAATACTTTAAATGTAATTAAATACTAAATACATTACTTAACGTATTTAAATACGAAATACATTACTTAACGTATTTAAATACGAAATACATTATATCAAATGTATTTAAATACATTTCAAATACATTTTTAAATACTTATCCAACTACCGTATATCATGCCAGAATTTTTTCTAAAACCTCTCTTGGTAACATTAGTTTATTGATATTCTCATCTATTAGACTTTATAAACATACAGTATATGCATAACTCATAAGTAGGGCAATTTTTTATTGACCTAAAAACAAAAACAAAATTTACTTTATTTTCCTCCAAAATTGACTTCGACCTAATAAATATGTACCATTAAAATTGTCTAATTTGACTTATGTGAAGCAATTTTTGTGATTACAAACTATTAGTTGTGTGATTTTAGTGATAAATTGTATAATCTATTTATAGATTGATACATAAAACTAATATATTATACAACACACCACATGCAGTCAGTTAACATCTCTAAATACAATTATTCCACATCTGCATTATACAACACCGCAATATAGTTTTTAACATTTTCGGATTTGAAGTTTGTCTTTGGCTAGGAGTTTCCGAAGAATCGAAAAACTTCTTTCGACTGATGCTGAGGTAGGTTGACAGTTTTTTAATAGAACGTATAGTGATGGAGATATAGCATTCCTGGTCATCACAATTATATCCTTGATATCATTTGTTTGAACGCTTTTTGATATAATTTTTTATATTAACATAATCTTCAAAATATATGGTATTGACCGCTTCGTATGCTTCTTTGATAGTAAAATCTGTGCGCTCCATTTTTTTCTAAAGGAGAACATAATGAGTACTGTTCTTGCACCTGTAAGAGCTGAAAACCTAACCCATCTGATTTGATGCCAGCTTTCGCTCTTTTAACGAGGATCCCGTTGCCCTCGAATCCTTCCACAATCTGTCTTACTTTTGGAAGATGCCTTGCGTAATAAAACGCTGCATTCAACCAAATGGCCCATCTAGTAACGATTGGATCAGGTGGCTTAGAGATGATTAGAAAGATTTTGTATTTTGTTCCAGGGCGCAAATTATCGGACAATTGAGGCTAAGAAATGTATTTAAAAATATGTATTTTCAAATAAATACTCTTTCAAAGTATTTAAATACACACCGAAAAAAATATTTATAAATACAAGTATTACAATACAAATGTATTTAAATACATGTGTATTTAAAACTGCCCATCTCTGGCAGTACATAATGTTAAGATATTATTTGTAAGGTAAATTCTATATTTTTTTAAAGTTACCCTTACAGTAAATGTTTTCTTTAATGTTTTACTAGTTTCTATTCTGTGATGCAATTATATTATTGTTGTACTAATTGTGTATGATCTATGGTTAAATAATATCCTTGCATGATAACTTATTTATTACGGAAGAGTAATCGTTTGAATTGACTCGAGATGAGAATACATTAACTTTATTTTTAGAATTTGTCAATCTTTGATTAATTTTTATTATTAAAACCAATCTTCTAAAACCAATTTTATCAGTATAAATTTTATAAAACCAATTTTATCAGTTTTATCAATCTTTGGTTAATTTTTATTGAAACCAATTTTAAGTTATTTGTATGAATTTCACGCAATGGGTTTTGGCATGTTGATAAACTTTGGTTTTTATGATATATAAAAGTTAATCTTCATAAACAGAGTGTTGAGGTTGGTGTTTTATGTCGGTAAACTATCCTCTCGGCCTCTCTCATGAGTGACTGTTGAAATTGCGCCATTATCGTGGGGTTTGGAATAATTTTAAAGGCAGTTTAGATCATGTTTAGATTATTTAACAAGGAAATATAGTTGTTAAATAATAACTAATATTAATGGTATAAACCATAAAGTTTAGCAGAAGTAATCTTTTAATACTGTTCTTGCTATTCATTTTGACCTACTTGTTTGCGTGTCGCGAATTTTATGAAATAGAATACGCGATGGCGCGTATAAACTACTACTTGTTCACTGCTACCTTACCAATTCGTAGTGTGTTAAAAACGAGAATGCCCTAAAAGATGTAACTGAAATGTAGACTAGGGCAAAATAAAAATATCGCTTCTCCGTGACTAATTTCCATAGAATTCCAGTAATTTCTATGGATGATGTTGACGTTATAAGTGTTTCTCAAACACACCAAAATCATTGAGTTAAAATACAAACGGTAATGTCAGATCAGAAGAATACAATGTAGTTCCAACGGTTTCATTCAGAAATAAATGCGGTTAAAGAAACACTCCTTCCGAGCGTTTCTTTAAACGCAGCGAGGGAACTTTAAGGGCAGCAAGGGAACTGCAACTCCTACCCCAAACTTCTCCCTGACAAGTGGGGTGGAAATGTATCCCGAAGTAGTAAAGAGCATCTTCTCTCTCGTTCAGGAAGGGACACCCGCTCCTCTTGTTGCGCGTGTTCAACAGGTGATGAGAGTAAACACCCGCGCAGAGAGCAACATTAATAGTATGAAGAGGGACCGTTCATTGCCAAGAGGAGAGGTGCCACTGCTCTTTCCTTTGCCTTCTGCTTCAGGGGAGTACTCGTACGCCTCCCTCTGCATACAGTTTCTTCCCCTCCCACCGACGGAGGTGAGGGAACACGAACCCCTCGGGTTACAAACGCACCCTACAGACCTCTTTCAAGCCATGCTGCGTCTCACGAACACAGAGTAGGGGAGGAGCCTCCCATTTCCTCGCGAACGTGTCACCCCTTCCCAATTCAGGAGAACCCTACCCCTGGAAGATCGAGTGAGGATGATGATAATGGTCAATAGACTTAGTTCAAGAATGACGTCATAGCCCGTCGCCGCAAGGCCACCTGTGAGGAATTTTGCCCTTTATTTTATTTTTTTCAAATTTACCTCTCGAATGCGATATTCGTTACATGATGGAAGAAGTTTGTAGTGATTAAAATAACTTTTGGTGTTTAGTATTAAAATCTCCATATTCTAAATCATTTAAGGTAATAATTAAAGGCGTAACCTCGCAGTTCAACCCTCACTCGGTGGCCAGAATAATAATAATAATCGAATATAAGTTCATGGCGATTAATATGCTGAGATTAGTTTCATATAACGTTAAATCAATAATTCATTCAATTGTAGATGTTTATCACTATTTGTATTTTGTAATAATGTAGATTTCATATCCTTGCAGGAATTAAATTTTCTATTTGATTCATGAGGCCTTTATATATCATGCACCCCCACCCAGGGCCCCCGAAAGCTGCCCCGGGCCCCGGAGAAGGATTGGTATATGGGCACCCCCTCCGTTTACTCAGTATTTTATTATGAATGTTTTTTGTGTACACAACGAACAAACTGATTATATGTCCGAGTCACTATTCAAAACATACAGCATGAATAAACAACTAGGAAGAAAATGACCATTTTATTTTTCGAATCAATTATATTAATTCTATGACCATACAATTTACAAATGCGGTATCATTCCATGAAGGCAGGACAATTGTTTACTGCAAGATTTTCACAATTAGAAGTGTACTTTCTTTGCCTTCTCTCTAGCAAAGTGGTAAATGATTCTGATGAAATTTAAAGTACGGGCTAACTGGCTTTGTTACAATGGTTCCCTGATCTGTCAGTCGGTCTTGGACATTGGTGGACCGCGGATAATATTTTATCTATTTCAGTTTGATTATGATGATATCTCTGAAATGTATGTTCATTAATTATATTTCCTGTTATTTAATCAATTGCTCTATTAATGTTTTAAAATTTTATCCCCCCTCTTTCCGGGCCCCCTAGAGGTCCTGGCCCAGGGGATTTTTCCACGATATCCCCACCCTCTCGGTGGGCCTGCCCCCCCACCTGCAATTATCTATTGTTTGGGAGGCCCTTTGGTGGAGATTTCTTAATTAGAAAAAAATTAACGAAATATGTAGGACTTCTTTCGTGCAATAATGAAAGATTATGAATTACATTTTATATAAACAATGAATACTTCTTAATTGTCAATTGCTAATTTTAAAATAATCGCAGTAATCTAGATAAATACATCTATTTTTTGAATAAAATTACAGCGAGTCAATAACATAAACCAAAGTATTCGCAGTGTATGAAAATAGAGTAATGGACTCTAGTGCAGATGTAAAATCGGAATTTTCTGTACAACTGGGTAACGTGCGAGTCTACTAAATTAAGTGATGTAAAATTACTAGATACAAAAAGCAAGAATTTTACGTACGTCACCGATATGACTGGTGGCATTAGTTGGGCTGATCACTACCAATAAAAATTATATTTATCATTGTCATCATTCGCAAAATTATTCATAAATAAAATGGTTTATGGTTATATTAAAAGAAAATGTAGGAAGCGGAAGAAAACTTTGTATTAAGGTATACTAAATAAATTTTAAATTATTTTAGACGTCATCGTTGAATTAATGTCCATTTAGCTGGCTTGTGTCTAATATTGTATAGGAATATTATACTTTAATCATGAAAGCAAAAACTAGTATAGTTTTTTTTCCAAAATGGTGTTGATAAAGACTGTGTTCTATTTTTATCGTTAATGAAGCTTCTAATAGTTGTCTCTGTAAATGAAAATTAGTTATATAGGCTACTATGGTGGTAGTAAATAGTTGTTTATTAATTAGCCGACTTGAGTTTGACATCTTGCAAGATTTTATTACTGAAAACTGTAGCTCGTGACTTGGATTACCTCGATAGGCCCGAGTGGCTTCATGTTTTCCAAATGTAACTTAATTTAAAACTAGTTTAGGTTAAATGTTAATGAATTAAGTTTGTTTTGTTTAGTTTTCTTAGAAACGTTTTGCAGTCGATAAATGTTTGACATTTCGAGAAATTGGTCCGTCGGTCAAAATGTTTGTCTTGCAAAAAGGTTCCAGCGCTACTTGAACGTCCATCACGATATTAAATGAACGCAACTATTTATAAAAGAGTATATTGAATTTTACATAAATAAATATATATAAATAAATTATATATTTGACGCTTAAAATTGTGTTTTTCCATTAAATATTAAAATGTGCTTACTAAACTTCAAATATGACGTCTTCAACGGAACGTATGTTTCTATTATTGTCTATATGGTGAACATGTTCTATAATGTCAGACGTAAATTATAGATTGGAGGAAGATAAAGAAAATATTGTAATCCTTGATAATAATAATAATGATAAACAAACCAATAAATCAATATTCAATATATGAACTTTAGTATACTGTATATAGAATGAAATATTTTTCATTCAGAAATTTATACTTAAGATCTTAGATCAATTTCCGATACAATAAACAAATTTAATCAATATAACAGATTTTAGAATTATAAATGTCTTTGACTATACAAATAGCCAATAGCAAGGGGTACCGAGAGCCTCCCCCCCCCCCCCACATAAGAAAAATGTATATAAAAAGTGTTTCTACACGTATAATTTGCCAAATTCAATAAATGTTTTTCTCCTAACCAACTCAAAAAGCATAAAAAAAGTCAAAATATCTCATTTTGACACTTCCGCTAAATCCTTTTTATATTTCAAATTATAATTTGATTGGTAAACCCGCGGACGCCCTCCCCATGAGTAAATCCTGAATCCGCCACTGCAAATACCGTATCTTTACACAATATACGACAAATTACTAATCGTGTCAATAACGTCGATTTATGGACGCCATCTACATATTGGTACTGCCCGGTTAACTAGCGACCGTAGCTCAGTGGGTAACAGTTTTCCTATAAGCGAAGTAAAGACACCGAAGTCGGGGGTTCGAATGCCGATGAGGCCTGTAATAATAATAATAATAATAATAATACAGGAGTTAGCGCAATGGGCCGCATTAGTTAGCCTGAGCGATTTGCTAGTTTTTGCTCCCCTCCTGACTAATTATTACTGCATGGATGCCAGTAGTATAGTACAGGCAACCCATTTTTGTTCGGGTGGTTATCCGCTTGTCCACCCTGAGGTATCAGTTTTCAGAGATGTTACACCCGGAGTGCTCAAACCCTGGCACATTGTAACTCTGACGATGGCACATGGCCATTCATCAAGGCAAATAAAAAATAAATGGTTATAATGCTGCACCAGCCTGAATGAATTCAGAATGCCCTCGCGTAAGCAAGAAATTAGAGAATTTTCGGAGTGGTAATTGGCAACGCTTCTAAGACTGCCTGGAGCGCTTGCGCAATAAGATTTAAAATTCAGTTTCAGTTACTGAATAATATAATCATTCATGTTAAGCGCGTCATATGAGTGAGTGACGGTGACGGTCTAGGGTTGCCAGACGTCCTTTATTTCGATCTCTTGTCCTTGTCCTTTATTGAAGCGTCAAAGGACGGCATATGTCCTTTATTTCTATTTTTGTCTTTCAAAATCATAAATAATAAATCCTTTAAGAAATTTATTATAATTACATAGGTATTTTTTTGCGTTTTGTTCCTTGACAGAGTAGGTAACCATTATCATTGCATCGTTAAGGCTTAATAAGTTAATAACAGTGTAGGCTCATTGATTTCTATGTAGCCGCAATAGATAATTCTGTGAGCTCTACTGCAATAAGCGGAGTGCCCCCACAAATGTGTTCGACAACTTATTTTTCCATACGCTGCGTCACTGAAAGATACAGTAGTGGTACTGCTCTCGTCTATATTCAAGAACATTTTAAATAAAAAAATTTTTGGGAGCATCTCTCTCTCTCTCTCTCTCTCTCTCTCTCTCTCTCTCTCTCTCTCTCTCTCTCTCTATATATATATATATTATATATATATATATATATATATATATATATATATATTAAATAAATAAATTTGAGAATCGGAGTGGCAGCTTGAAGACATTTTGAGTGTCCTTTAATCCGGTCATCAAAATCTGGTAACCCTAACTGGCCCCGCCCGCCAAGTGGGCGCCAACTCATATCTGACATTGGCTGGAAGGAAGCAAATACACAAGGCTTTGTAATGCAGGTACCGTAAAGAAAACTAAAAATATAGTTATAAAATACACAAGACATATATTGCTTTACTAATAATGCAATTTATTTGAACAATATAAAAAAAGTACATTAATTTAGGCCTATTCGACATAGTCAGAGTGGCACATTACGTTTTGCATTGAAAAATGGCATAAAATAGCACATGATTGCCATAAGTTTAAGCACCACTGTGTTACACCCTTTCTATTCCAAAATGGACAGATAAACAGATTTTCAAAAAAAAGTACCTCTTTAACGGCAACATTTCTGTTTTTCGCATTCTTTACAGTATGGTGATTTTCATTCTATTGTGAATTGATACTTGGTACAACCTCGTGATGAACATGTATTGTTCTTAAGCATATTGAAGTCCTTCGAGTTAGTTGACTCTCGCTTTGAGGTAGGCTATCCCCAAAGAAAAAGCATAACAGTATCGTGATCATAACAGAATAGACTCTAAAGCGTGTGAACGTGTACATGCGTTAATGTGTCAACTGGGCTGCAGGAAAAAATCCCCCTAGAAAATCTCCCTGGAAAAATATCCCCCGAGAAATAAATACCCCATTAGTCATGAGAAATAAGGATACAGATAATGCTAAATAAAACTTATTCTTTATTAAGAAACACAATTAAAAACGAATAGATAATGTATGTGAAAAAATGCCGTGTTTAAAATTTTAGATTGAAGGCGATTCCTTTCAGATAAAATAATCTATAATGGATCGGTTATCAACATCATCTACGATACTTTTAATACGAGCTACTGCACTCTTGTATTTTTTCTTTGCGTATGAGAAGGATGACCAGCCATAGCTTGAGTAGCATAAACTTGTTGTATAGCTTGCTCCTTTTGAATGCACCTTATAAAAGCCCAAATATTTGGATGTGAACAACCAATATTTGCTTGGAAACTTCGGTGTCATCCTTCCACAGCATTGTTCGTCTTCGGTAATTCATCTTGCGCTCTTGTAAACATGTTCCAAAGGCTTACTTCAAATCTTGGAGGTCTTCGGCATCTTCGAGTTGGTTTTCCAATGTGTGTGTCCTCAAAGTAGTCAACAACGTCATTTGCGACTTCAGGCAACGTTTCAGCTAGAATTTCAAAAGCTTCGATGACCTTTTCTGGGGGATAAAAAGCTAATGCTGAAATCATACGCATTTGCAGTGAAAAGTTTGAGCCATTTTTATACAAATTTGAAAGGCCTGCTTCTTGAATTTTCTTATAAATATTTTGAACAGCGCTGTTCACATTCGTGATCCGGGGGATCTTTTCCTGCAACGTGTCAACTGACATGCATCCAAGATGGTGAACAGTGAACACTTCCAGTATATGTTGTAGGCCTAGATATTCAATTCTTTCAGGAGAGCTGTAACTTTTAAATTCTTAAAATTCGCTTCTTTGATCTCGTGGCAAATGTTTATTTTGACATTTTACTATTAACTTGGTACAAATGACTTGCACGATAGTATTTCACTATTCTTGATAGTTAGAAAATAAACTTTTTCTTCTGCGTATCCGCATTTTGCAGATTCGCATAGCGATCTTGGTGATTATTTGCTAAAATGAGAGAAATCAGCTTGGTGAAATGTCTTGTATATCATTCGAAGTAGGAAATTTAACAAGCTTTAAAATATTTTAAAGCCAAAGCGATTGTCACAGAGGCAGTATGTAAGTAATTATTAACCTTTAAATTCTGACAACTTTCAGAATGAAGTGCTTAAAATACACGCAAACTATAAGTGGTAAAATTTTTTGAAGCACCCTGTATATAAAATGATTTCTGTATTTTAAATTATCATTTTGTGTGTTGTTACCTGCTGATACACTGACCCGTCTCCCAAGGTGAACCACAACTTAAACGTATCTAATGAATTCATTAAGGCGACAATTAATGTGTCCCGATAGGTTTTTTCAATTCTTTTGATGTTGGCTTTTTTTTTTTTTTTAAACTGTTCCTGGAGTGCATTGAAACAATGGGTTTTTGCTCCGTTACAGTTTTTATTAACGTAAACAAATCTTAATTACCATCAACTTCAAGGAGAACAAATGAAAGACGAATAAATGCTAAATAAAAAATAATAAAAAAAGAGTAAACAAGTTTTCTAATAAAATAAACTCCTACAGAGTAAAAAAAAAAAAAAAAAAAAAAAAAAAAAAAAGTTTATCCAACATCTTATAGTGGTCTTTACTGCACATTATTTCCAAAGTAAGAATAGTAACGTTTATCCATTTGAAAGAGTTTACAAATATGTAATTTCTCGGCAGCATAAAATTTTGCTAATTACCTAGTAATATTTTTGGTTTTGAATATTTTATTTTTGGTGACTAATAAAATTTAGGAACCAAAACCAAATCGTTACTAATTAGTAACTTTTTATGCTTTTTTGAAACTTACTAGGCGAACTTTTTTCCGATAGTGTACTAACGACAGCAAATTACCTTCAGTACGGTGGTTTTTAGTGTCGATACAATTTCCCGTCGACGAAATGTTTGTAGATCGAAAGGAAAGAGTTTCGTACGTAGAAAAGACCTGGTTGGATGCTTAGAATCATTCAACCTTCTTCATGAACCTAAAATAATGTTCTATTTTGCGTTGAAACTGCTTTATATGTTAATATAACTTCCTGTAGGAATACAATTCATCTTTAATTACAATATTTGTATAAAAAGGTTTGAATAAATTTCGCTTAAAAATAATTGACTTACTAATAAGAGATATTAAATATTAAAATCTAGTAAACCCCTCTGAAGCAACTTAGTCTTAGCGTGTCTCGCACCGAACCTAATCTAATATAGGCCTAAAATAAATGGTTCAAACTTACTTAAACGCTTAAGTTTTTTTTTTGTCTATTTCAGTGTACTCGTTTTTCGCTTCTACAAAGTTATGGGCACTTGAGTTACATTCAATAGACGCGAACAGAAATATTTTTCGGAATAACTTTTTCAATTTCTAGCAAACAAACACACTATAACCAGTTTGGAAAGCTGTTATGCCCCCCCCCCCCCCTGGGGGGTGGGGGGATACATTTCGGACGACAAAACCAAAAATTTTTCTAAATGATGCTGATAGTTTTTTCTATTTTTATTTTGTGAAATTTCGAATAGGCTTTATAAATAGTAAAGGTTAAAGGTTAGAGGTTGTTAAATTAGATTATTTCCAGTTAGACTACGCTACGTGAGGTTAGGTCAAGTAGAACTAGAAAACATTTGGTGAATTATATCGTTTGCCAGAGGAGTTTCAAACATTTTCAACAGAAAACTGCATTTGAGAGAGGTTTCTCGCCCTGTTGAGAATTTGGTCTGTCGGACAAAGCTTTGTTTTTCAAAAGGTCTCGGTGTCAAAAAAAAAAAAAATGCTGGAACCAGAATTCAAACTATTGATAATGAGAGTTCTCATATGACGTAACAAGTATGACATTAATGGAAGAGAGTCCTTTTGCACTCTGTGTGTGTGTGTGTGTGTAAAAAAACTTTAATTACTAGTTGTCATACGGTTTTATCCTCGTTTACAAAAAGGTCGCTAAACGCGAGAGAGGACAATTTCGCGTGGAAAAAATGAAACAAAAGATTCCCCCAAACATCCTTCTTATTTATTTTGAAGAGGATGTGTAGCGATTAAATCTAAATTCACATCCTTTTTCTTTATTTTCAAGGCGTGACTGTTTTATCAACAGTTCGGATAAAGATGGATTGTTAAAGTCTTTAAAAATAAAATGACAAAGTTATTAAGTCTGCATCAAACCGAAATAAAGGGTAAAAATATTTATTATTTATTTATTAATATTTAATATTTATTATTACATCCTACTGAACATGTAATAACGTTCTACGTAATAAATTTATCATGGCAAAAATTCCCATGAGCCGAGTTCCAACCATGTATGACCTCCCTTGAATAATCATATAAATAATGTCCGTTTCTTTGTATAGGCACAACTGAGCTCAGCCCCGCTGCATACATACCGTCAAAGTTGTTCCGCGATACATTCGCGGGAATCCTCCCACTGTTATTCGTGATGATCCGCTGCACCTTTTCTCTGGTAAGAGAATTGATCGGGTCATGTTGGATTCAGTTTCGATGATTTGATCATTCGAATTCGATTCCCCCCCCCCCCCCCCCCCCCCCCGAGAATTCTTCTTTGAATTTTGTTGAATGAATTTCCTCTTTCATAAATACAGACGCGTTTCCGTACAAACTTTATTTGTATACTTTTTCATTTTTCTCTTTAACCTCTATCCTCCTCCTGAACTACCACCTCGAGGTTCTTGTTTTCTTTTACCCCCGTGTGTGTGTTGTGAGAGCCAACCAACTATCTGTTATTAGCTTTTCCGCCGGCATCAATTTAGAGAATGTATTATTTGTAATTTAAACCTTTTTTTAGCTCTGATTTAGACTGCTTTTTTAATCATTGTTGACTCTTACATCCGGTTTGCACAAAAAAAAATGTATATATACTGTATATATACACACCCTGGATCCTATCTATTTCGCAGATAGCTGGTGAGGGAAACTATATTTTGGGCCTCTTTGCGAGTAACCCGCTGCCCACGTCGGGCTAACATCATGAAAAAGAAAAAACTATAGTGTTTGTTATTTACAATTACTTATTCGGGCTATAGTGGATTTAATTTTCAGAGTTCCTTGTTCCATGCATTGTGTGTGTGTGTGTGTGTGTGTAACATAAAAGATCTCGGGGGACCATTCTTATATATATATAATATATATATATATATATATATATATATATATATATATATATTAGGAATATGTTGACACTTATTAAACAAATTCTGTTTTTAAAAACTCTTCTTGAAATCGTGTTTCAATTGACACATTTTTCATTGTTTTTCTAACAATAAATAGCTTTTAAATAATCATAAATGATGATGATAGTACAAAGAATAGTAATAAAAAGGAGCTGAATACTGAATAGTTTCGACTATGTGTATAAGTAGTATTGTGATGTTAATAACAATGTGTAATTATTATTATTATTATGTAAATAATATACATATAATTTTTATTTTATTTCTTTAAAAATTGACAGAAGTTTGTGTTGTGTATATATATATATATATATATATATATAATATATATATATATAAATAAATGAGGGGCGACGCCAGGCTTTTGTGATACTCGGGCTCAAACCTTTCAAGTGTATATATATATATATAATATATATCTATATATATATATATTATATATATATATATATAAATTTGATACTTGTTTCACTGTGATATGAATTATGTATGATAATTAGAATATTTTTAATTGGCATAAATTTAGGAAATAAAACATCGCCTTACCTTATTTATTTAAACATGAACTCCAATCTATTAATTAGGCTATTAATTAGTTCTTTCACCAAATTTGTCCTTGAAGTAAATTAATTTTAAAATGTTAAGTAACTTGGACAATTATTTTCCACCCAACCCACCTCATAAAGTATATAATATGCGTATTATTGAAAACGTGGTTAAGTTTAAAAAAAAGAGAGATTTGGCAATTCAGCGAAGCATTTTGGACATTTGGCAAGCACCAAGTCGTCAGGCAGAAACGAATTTGTCCGACTTCAAACATTAAAAACTTGGTTATTCGTGGTTAATATTATGGATACAAAGTAATAAATCAGTTAAATACTAATTAACTTTACGTATAGTGAATATCCAAATGATTTTAAACATCTTTCAAAGAGAGGTCAGGCTTAAAATTGTTTGCCTGACAAGACGTGGAATTGTGCATTTTTACGAGAGTTGTAAGGCTTTGTTATTTGAGAAGATTCCAAATAATACAGTAATAATTAACTTTATGTACAGTCAATGTATATATGCAAATAGCTATATAACCTTATTTATAATCCCTAACATGGTCATTATAACACGTTTTATAAAGATATGACTCAAATTTTTAGCCACATATCTTCCTCTCTTCCCCGTCTCTCTCCCGACCCTCAGTGGGGAAATACGGTTTAGATGATGGATGGAAATTTTTAGCCTGACAACTTGACAAGAGATGGGATTGTGTATTGTTAGTTTTTTAAGTCCCTAGCAGGAGAAATAACAGGTCAGGCTCAGCCTGACCTGCCTGACCCCCTCCGTCGCCACTTATATACAGGGTGTCCGAGAATTATCTGTACATTTTTGGCTGTTATTAAAGTCAACCATGAAGTGTAGAAATTCCAGTGTTGTCCCATTTTTAGAGAATCTCATTAAGTTTTTTCTGATACCAAGTTTTGACAAGTTTTTTAAAATTCCAGTGTGTCCGAACATTATCTGTACAATTTCATCTTTAATAAATTCTTGATAACACACGTAAATTCTTAAACAAGATTATTTAGAATCTGTATTTTCAAAAGTTTCTTTTATTAAAGTAACGTTGTTACAAACTTCGATATGTGCACCGTTAGTGATTCGCAAAACATCCAATCGATACTCCAAATGTTGCCATGTACGCTGCAGCATATCCACATCAATTCGCTCAATAGCAGCTGTGATTCTTGCTTTTAAATCATCAATGTCTGTCACCCGCGTACATTTCTAAAAAGCTTGTCAAAACGTGGTATCAGAAAAAACTTATGAGATTCTCTGTAAAATGGACAACAATGGAATTTCTACACTTCATGGTTGACTTTTAATAACAGCCAAAAATTGTACAGATAATTCTCGGACACCCTGTACATATATATATTATATATATACTGTATATAATTATATATCACGCAGGAGCACACACGGTTTTTTGGATGAAACAAAATGCTCCCATCAGTGATTCGAACCCAGAAACCCCGGAGTAGGGGTAAGGGTTAACGCTGACAGTTCCTAGGTTCGAATCCTGGTGAAGGATGTATATATATAATATATATATATATATATATATAATATATATATTATATATATATATTTTTTTTACTCGTATTCATAGTTTAAGTGGATGTAGGAAACTTAGTTTTAACATGGAGCATCATTCCACCTATACACCCATTTCAGGGTACGTGCAGCTCGCAGCAACATTGCCAGGAAATTGGTGTTTTTGCTTGGTTCATCACTATTGAAAGCAACAGTACTTTGTGTTAGTGTAGTCAAAAGACTCTATATCCGTATTCAATTTATTGCAATTTTCGTTAGGTTATACCGATATATATACATATACAGGTAGTTCAAAAGTCACGACTGGTGAAATATAGTCACTTCACTATTTTCACAATGATTTTTAAGAAGTTTGAACTTTACATGTGAAATTTTTTTTAAAAAATTTCATTGTTTTTCCGGCAGGTTAAATTTGCAGGTTTGCTACATTACAAGCTAAGTCAGAACAAAGCCGATCCGATTGTGACTTTTCCAACCCATATATATATATATATATATATATATATATATATATATAGATATATAATTATCACGCATAATACTCTTAAAGTCTTTACTTACTGCAATTTAAAATTACATTTCTGATCATCCAAATTTATATTATTACATCACCAATTGACAAAAAAAAAATATATATATATATCCGGTAAGGGGAGTTCTTATATACGGAATGCGACCTTCATTTTTATGTTGGATTTGTGCATCTTGTAAGAATATCTTCAAGCAAATTTTTTTTTAAGTTTATAAGATTGACTAAATTATTGCAACTCAAAAAGAAGAGAAATATATTAAATTTTATTTTTAATGGAACGTAGTGAATCTATCTTATAATTACTTCATGGACGTCAGGCGTACGAAAATAGTGAAGGAAGCCACTGTTAATTATTTGGGAGCGGAAAATTTGGTAAAATAATCTTCATCTATTTACACACACACACGTACGTACGTACGTACGTACATGTGTATATGTATGTATAATATATATATTTTTTTCCTATTTTGGGGGTTGTTTGAATGGAGAGTTGTTCATATGATCTCATCCCACCTTCAGAACTTGCCACGCACCGCCAGTCACGGATTTTACAGACTTTATCGCGCCGAATAATGTTTAATCTCTCGAGAATCCGTAAAATCGTCGGTAGTCCCGTAATTATATATTCAAGGCCTCCCATTCCATTGCCTTATGGGGAAGATAGAGTTTTTTTGCTTGATTATTCTATAGTGTGGTTCCATGTTTGTGCGCTGACCAAAGGTTGAGGGGGAACTATCTGTTGTGTAGGTTTTTCGTCGTCGACATTTTAGTTGTAAACTTTCCCTAACTATTTTAAATATTTGATCTGCCATTTTTGTTTTTGAATTTCTGAAAGATTACACTAGGCAACAAATTTCAACTTTTTTTTTGTTACAGACACGTGAACTACTGATTCCTACTAAACCGCTGATGCTGATTTCAGATCTGATTTCAGATCTGATTTCAGATCTGATTTCAGATCTGATTTCAGATCTGATTTCAGATCTGATTTCAGATCTGATATCAAAATTTCTCTATCACGTCCAGATTTTGTGTAACCGAAAACCCCTATTTTTCATTTTTTTTCTCACCCGCTTCTATTACGAAAGCCGTCTAAGCTACTTTTCCGTGCCACGTTTTATGTTAAGCATACTTAAATAATTAGTGAACAGGGATGTCTTTCCTCCTTTATTCTGGCTTAAGACAGACAGCGGAATTCCGCTGGCGGAGTTACCACCCCTGCGCCCAACCATCCACCCAAAGCGCGTTAGTATTTTGTTGTTACTACTGAAAGGCAAATTCCTGTTCTTAAGTGAAACTTTGGTGTGTCCTCTTCCTTTGTCGCTTGTAGGATGACGAGCTCTCCTCCTGCAGGAACCAACAATAATCTCCCATCATATTTGGGTTGAAATTACCTTGGTATCTGTTTTCCATAACTGAGATCTGTTGGTGGAAGCCAGGCCCGGATCTAGAAGAATGGGGGCCCGTGGCTAATTTTTTTTTGGGGGGCCCCCTTGGCTACAATTTTTATTATATAAGGATTATAAGCTTTGTTTACGAGGAAAATTAAAGGTTTTCAGAACAAACATATTACTTTACTTTATTTATTTAGTTTTCAGAACAAACATATTACTTTACAAATATTTACTTTATTTTACATATTATATTTTCCTGAATTAATAATTTTATACACACCTACCTACTGATTATGAGCTGGCAACCGATTGAACCGACGAGCCTTTTTTGTGCAAATTCATTAATAATTCGAAAATCGACTTCTTTGGCCAGAGCATGTTCAACACAGAGCATGTTCAACACAGAGAATTGCCAGTGACTGTAATCGCTTTTGCTTCATTGTTGAACGTGTGCAACATTTCAGTCGCTTTAACTTAGAAAAACTCCGTCCGCCGGTACAATTGGTCACCATCAATGACAAGTACATTCTGTATGCATTTAAGACATTGGGGAAAACTTCTCCAAATTTGGAGGTCCCCCTCAAATGCGGGGCCCGTGGCTGCAGCCCACATAGCCCACCCCTAGATCCGGGTCTGGTGGAAGCGCTCACCATGCTCGTCACTTACAGCCCCAAGGTTGGCCGGGAAGAAGTCAAGATGAGAATGTAAAAAATGAATTTTCAAAGACATTCTGCATCCCATTATTTCATAAGATTTAAGCATGTTTTCTACGAGTTTACGGTGGTTTTCAGCTTTGTGGTTTCCAAGAAAATTTTTGACAACTTCAACGAAAGATGTCCATGCTCCTAGTTCATTCTCATTTAGGTTAGATGGAAACGATGAGTCGTGGATGACACTGCGGATCTGTGGTCCAGTGAAAACTCCAGCTTCTAGCTTAGCATCTGTCAATATTCCTTTGAATTTATCCTTTAAATATTGGAAACCACTACCTTGATGATCCATACCTTCACGAAATCTTTCATAAGGCCAAGTTTAATGTGAAGTGGTGGAAGATGTACTTTCTGAGGGTCAATAAGTGCTGGGTGTTTCACATTGTATTTACCAACAACATGTTCAGTTCTAGATGGCCAATCATGTTTTTTGTAGTGGTTCTTGTCATCTCTGCTGTTCCATAGACACAAAAAGCACATATGCTTTGTGTAGCCCAACTGTAACCCAAGAAGTAATGATACAACTTTAAGGTCGCCACAAATATTCCATGTGTGGTCCTTATATTTGATGAGTCTTAGCAGCAGTTTCATCGATTCATAAGTCTCATTAAGGCCAGTGGCATGTGCTACAGGTATTGAAGTTTTTCATTGCCGTTGTGCAGTAATACAGCTTTAAGGCTAGCTTTACTAGAGTCAATGAACAGTCTCCATTCTTTTGGATCATAGCGACAGCCAATCCCTTGCATCAGACCACTGATATCGTGGCAGAAACAAAAGTTTTCTTCCTGTAAGTAAAATGATGAAAACTGCAAATGGCGATGGCGGAAATGGGAAACTTTGGTGTTTGGTTGGAGAAGATTAAATTCTTGAAGTCTTGAACCAAGCAACTCTGCCTTTTCTTTTGGTAATTCCAAATCGCGCACTAAGTCATTTAACTCCGCTTGACTTAACAAATGTGGGGAAATATTTGCATCTGGAACATATATGCCATCTTTCCCTGTTTCTATATCACTAGCAGAATCTTCAGATGAACTGCTGTCTGTTATCGTTGCTGGTGGAACTGGTGGTGGATTTGTTTCATCATGTGGTACTGGTTTCATTGCTGATTCGCAGTTTGGGTACGTGATCTTTGATTTGTTTTTTCTTTGTGAAACCAGCAATCTTTGTCAAACAAAATAACAATCATTGAAGTGATTTTTCGGCTCACGCCAAACCATGGGGACTGAGAACGGCATAGCTTTTCTTTTACCATTCATCCAAGCTATTAACATTGCATTGCACTGTGCACAGCAAATATGGTGCCCAGTCCCTCTGTTGGTCTCCTAACTTAGTCAAAATAACACTTGTAGGCAAGTTTAATCTTTGTTGTTATGTTTCTACGTTGTGGCTTAGGTGTATATTGTCCACAGACAAAGCAGAAGTTGTCTGGGTGATTTACACAAGCACGTCTATTTGATGCCATTTTGAATTACCATACAATATCTGAAAAAACGTAGAAAGTAATTATTACGATGTGCAAAATAAAAAGAAATACACACCGTAGTACAAAACAAATGCTATAAAAACACACAAGTCACCACAACCTGTCACTTGCTCATCAGCAGAGAGCTTCAACAACCGTTCTGCTTGACTCACGTAGCGACTTACCGTTGGGCCGTTGCCCGTTACTATGCTCTTGACTCAGTGTTGCCAACTCGGGATAAATTTTATTTATCAAAATTGTTCGAATTTGTATATAGTTGGCAAAAAAAATTGCTTTAACCTTGAAAAGCAAGTTTCATATTACTGGCATTAAGCCGATTAAACCAAAATCTGGACGTGGTAGAAAATTTTACTAAGTGATTTGCATTTTACACAAAATCTAGACGTGATAGAAAAAATCTAATTATAGATTTGAAATCAGCATACCGAAATTAGCTAGGAGCACCTAATTGGTCTTCTGTAACAAAATCTTTGTTGCCTAGTGATATTATCGGTACTTGTAGGTTATTTCCCCCCCCCCCACCAATTTTGACAATATTTTTCGTTAAAACTAACGAAAATATCACTACTTAACCTAACCAATTATTATCAAGGGCGTACAGTTGATCTATTAGTGAATAGTAAATACTATTCCAGAAACAATGTTATAATTAATAATAGATCAACTGTAGGTCATTGATAATTAATTGGTTAGGTTAAGTCGTGATATTTTCGTTAGTTTTAACGAAAGTATGTCAAAATGGGTGGTGGGGAAGAACCTACAAGCAGAGCTGGGCACTTGCGTTTTTTTTTGCGGTACTGCGGTACTACCGTGTTGGTCGGTACCGCGGAAAGTACCGCGGGAAATTTGAATGCGGTAGCGGTACTGCTGTACTTTCAGCGATCCTTTGCGGTACTGCGTTATGCGGTACCGGTTTGGTAGTGCGGTAGTAGTACCGCAGTACCGCAAAAAAACGCAAAAAAAAACGCAAGTGCCCAGCTCTGCCTACAAGTACCAGATTATGTAGTATACTACACAGCTTCTGAGCAAATTATTTTGGAGTTACAAGGAAAAGAAGTACCTCAAAAGGCCTTGCGGCCCATACCGAGGAGGTACCAATGGCAACGGGTGCCAGGAAAAATTTTCTATACACAAATAGTGTGCAAGATTTGGTCTAACCTTTTCTTGAACTGATCCACAGAGGAACTGTTCACAACTTCTGAAGGTAACCTGTTCCACGTGTCACAGATCTTATACGGTACGTAAAGTAATTCCCACACACACTAGTCCTAAACCGTTTCAAATCCAACTTCCAACCATTGTTGCGAGTTGGGTTATCATTTAAACTAAACATGCTTCTAAAATCGACATCGTTGAACCCGCGTAAGAGCTTGAAAACTTCGATCAGTTGACCGCGCAGCCTCCGAGTTTCAAGCGAAAACAAGTTCAGGGCGCGTAACCGTCGATTGTAGCCCATATGCCTAACGGAAGGGATTAACTTTGTGGCCCTCGACTGCACTCGCTCCAGCCTCTCAATATCTTTCTTGAGGGTGGGCGACTAGAACTGCACTGCATACTCCAGGTGCGGCCAAACCAAGGAATTGTACCAGAGAGAGCACAATCTCCTTGTTCCGAAACTGAAATTGCCTCCTGATATAACCCAACAGCTTCTGGGCTTTCTTTTCCACCTCTACCCACTGTTTGGTAAACTTAAGGTCGCTGCTAATTAGCACACCCAAGTCCTTTTCTAAATCAGTCGCTTCGATATTACTCCCCAACATCGAGTAGTCCGACTTGGGATTGGCATAGCCAATGTGCATCACTTTGCATTTGCCATTTTTCGGACCACTCTCCTATCCTACCTAGGTCCACGCAGTTCCTCGATCGCTCCGGGCGTCCCAACATTGGCCTCAAGCTTGGTGTCATCAGCGAATTTGGCGATCCGACTGACGATGCCACCGTCGATATCATTTATGTAAATAATAAACAACAGTGGCCCCAAAACGGAACCCTGAGGAACCCCACTAGTGACCGAGGCCCAACCCGAACTAGCCCCTTTAATTACAACCCTCTGCCGCCTATTCCTCAGCCAGTTTTCAATCCACCTACCTATTTCCCCACCGATACCCAGCGCACGCACTTTCGCCATTAGCCGGCGGTGAGGTACCTTATCAAAGGCTTTCTGAAAGTCGAGATAAAGTATATCAATCGCCCTACTCTTATCATACTCACTCAACATGACGTGGAAAAACTCGAGCAAGTTGGTGAGACACGACCTATGCCGTCTAAACCCATGTTGGGTGTCCACAAGCAGCTTGTAGGAATCCAAATGGTCAACGATCCTATCCGCTATTATCCCCTCTAATAATTTACCTACAACTGAAGTGAGACTAATGGGACGATAGTTCCCTGGACTTTCGTGATCCCCTTTCTTAAAGATAGGGGTCACATTGGCTTCCCTCCAGTCACCAGGCACATGGCCCGTCTCCAACGATTTGTTGAAGACTGTAGCCAGGTGGGGAGCCACCTGGTCGCGCACTTCTCGCAACACTCTGGGGAGAAACTGGTCTGGCCCAGGAGCCTTAAACGCGCTCAGTTTGTCTATTCTATCGGCAACGACTGTCGCGGTACATCGAACACTATCCAGGCCAGCACCTTCGTGCCTCACGCCTGGCTCGGGGATGACGCGGGTATCCTCCCTGGTGAACACTCCCGCAAAGTACTCCTTAGGGTTCCCCTTGCAGAGGCTTGCCACCCGTAGTTCTTCGTTACGTTTCGCTAGCCTAACCTTCGCTTTCACTTCCCTACACAGGCGGACATACGCTTCAGTGTTCTCATGGGAACGATTGGCCTTCGCCCTCCTATACGCTACTTTCCTATTTCGGATAGCCGAAGCGATGTCACGATTGAACCACTTAGGCTGCGTTGAAGCGGGGGTGACCGGTTTTGAGGGTATGGCAGCAGACTGCATCACCATAAACTAGTCCCGGAATGCACTCCACACTCGCTCAATATCGCCGCCGACCTCTAACCCCATCTTTCCTACGCTATCCCTGAGGCTAACAAAGTTCGGCCGCCGGAGATCGAGCTTACTGCCTCTCGAGTTACTGCCTCTCGAGTTACTACGCTTCAAAGCTGGGCACTTGCGGTTTTTTTTGCGGTACTGCGGGTACTGCGGTACTACCGTGTTGTCGGTACCGCGGAAAGTACCGCGGGAAATTTGAATGCGGTAGCGGTACTGCTGTACTTTCAGCGATCCTTTGCGGTACTGCGTTATGCGGTACCGGTTTGGTAGTGCGGTAGTACCGCAGTACCGCAGTACCGCAAAAAAACCCGCAAGTGCCCAGCTTTGCTACGCTTTACCCGAGGGACGCACACACGGAACCTAATAAGACCGTGATCACTCCCTCCCAACGATTCGTCAACGGTGAGGCCAGTGACGAGGTTGTCTTCGGTCGTGAATACTAAGTCTAGAATGCTTTCACCTCGTGTAGGCTCGTTGACCCACTGAGTGAGGAAGTTCTCACCAGCAAAGTCAACTAGCCTCCTCCCTTCAGCATCGGCAGTCCTGTTTTCCCACTTTATGCCGCGACAGTTGAAGTCTCGTAAAACTACACACACCCTATCCCCTAGCAGGCTACTGAGTTCGGTGTACAGGGCTGTATCCTCCTCGAGGAGGAGATGCGGAGGTCTGTACACCAAGATTAACCTATAGTTCGTCCCTCCCACGTTCAGATCGACGCCAAGCAGCTCCCGTTCCGACCGGAACTGGCAGTCAACCGGACTCAACGTGTCTCACGTATATTAGTACCCCACCCACCTCCCCACGGGTGCGGTCTTTGCGAAACATTCTATACCCGGGAATTTCGAACTCCCCAACGTAGTCCCTACGATCAGTATGAATCCAGGACTCGGTGATAGCAACGATATCCTGGTATTCTGATGCTAAGAGCGCCCGTAGCTCGCCAAACTTGTTCCTAATCGACCTAGCATTAAAAAGCATTGCACGGAGGGAGCCTTCCCTATTCTGACCGCCCCCTAGCACGACCCGTTTCCCGAACAGCCAGGGCTGTCGTCGGGAGTTGAAGAGCCCCTCACTAACGAGAGAGAGAGAGAATTTTTTTTTTTGAATTTGAAGGTTTCTTTAGCTTAGATTGTTGGTTTTCTTTTATTTTGTCTAGATAGACAGTACTGTACTTTACAAGTCTAAACTATCAGAATACTGACCTAATCATTGTAGTTGTTTTTTTTTTGTTTGAGCTATTTTTAGCGAGGAACTTGTGTTAAAATGTTTTGGATAATCAAAAAAATGTATGTTTTTCATTCACTTTATTTCACACGTGTGGACTATGAGGCCCTCCAGGAAGTAGCTAAACGACAAAAGTAAAAAAGGCCAGGAAACGCGTTGAAAGCTGTACCAATTTGAAAATGCCAAAACTTTCGAACTTTTGAAGATATTTCATCTAAATATGTGACTTTGAAATTGGTACAACGTTCAACTTCGTTTTCTGGCGTTTTTACTTTTGGCGCTTAGCGACTTCTTCTTAGGAGGGCCTCGTATACAAATCTGATTATAAGAACCGTTGAATTGACACGTTTTTTAAAAATATTGTAGCCGTTTTACGAGTGTATACGACCCAACATATTATAGATATTCTAACTAATGATCTTTCCGATGACTCTTATATGAAACAGTGTAGACAATTATATGCTTAGAAGAATACTTTGAATCGGAATTTTCGTGCGTGTACAGTAGGTGTTAAGGTAACTTTGTTCAAGATTTTCTGTACTCGATTGTATACAATTCACTCGTGGTGGAATTACAGGATGTATAATATGAGAAGGCTGTATATGGTTCATAACAATATATTTAGGTAGCTATTAAGAACTCCTAGGAGAAGAATGGTGCTATTTAACCATTTCAGTGCCAGTGGGACTGTAATGTTCCACCGAATTAATAATAATATCATCATACTAAAATGCAACTTTCTACATATGTTATACAGGATAAATTCAGTTGAGGAAAAAGGAACCCAAAATGTGTGTAACGTTGAGTGACAAGTTAACAAAATACTTTGTTTTCAGTAACAATAAATCTCGTACGTTTTGATTTAAAGGAAAAATAGTCGTGAACGAAGGGGTTAAAGTACTAGTCTGTTGTTTGTGGTCAATGTTCATAATTGTGCCAATCTGTTTTATATCTAGGCCATGCGTTGCTGGCTACAAGGGCAGGAGGAGAGTAGAAATCAATTCTCTCCTTCACCAAATCCCCAAATGAGGCGGGAACACTCGTTCGAAGCCATCATAAAGGACGTTTGGCGAGTCGATTAATGACACCGTAGAAACCATGGTCAGTGGTTTAATACATTTTATGAATGTAGCATCTTGAAAGGTTGGTGTTCATTATTATTAGCGTTTCATAAGCCGATGTAGTCACTATCCTAGACAGCTATTACTTAAACGTACATGAACCACTCTTATACTCTTTATATACCAGTTTAGTCTGAAACAAATTTTTTTCTTTTATGTTCACATACTCTTGAGCCAAACATGATTGTCTTCAGTCTGTGATAAAGGAATTTACACTTTTTGTAATTTTCGTAAAATGCCTCCCCTGCCCCCCTAAAATAATATACATTATTTTAATTGAATGACCTTTATTAATAAAACACGGTACTTTTATAATTTACAATGACGTAAATAATTGTGAAGGTGGACTCTTTATTTTATTTAATTTTTGGCCTTTAAACTTTAGACTTTACTAAATACTTAATATTAATATTAAGAAATAACCAACAATTCTGTGAAGATAAAATAAAATAATATATTTTGGAGAGTGAATTCTCAGTTAAATTTAAGAGCTATTTATATTAATTTAATAACGTACAAATATAAAGAATTTGCAATTCTTCCTTGCTTCAAGTTTATTTCAGTTGTCATGCAGGGAATTCCTTGAAGGGGAGCGATTGAAATAAAAAAAAAATATATAATATATATATATATATATATATATATATATATATATATATATATATATATATATATATATATATATATATAAATAATTTCCTATGATATACGAGGAGTTTCTTACAACATTAGGCAACCCAGTGAGGAAGATCTGACCCCAAGAATCTTTTGCGTGTTCATGGAAGACATTCGTGTCATTTATGAGAAGGTGCCAGGCACTCGTGCAGGCACCATGAAGGAGTTTTATTCGCAGAACAAAACTTGAACTTGGAAATGTGAACTCTCGCTTCCCCTTCCATATGAAGTCGGGAAATAAATCTCGTTCGTCCGCACTTATCAAACACAATCGCTTGACGATTATACACCTAGGTGCGGGTATGCGTTTGAGGCGGTGAGAGTTTATTGCGTGCCAACATATAATTAGCTGCTTTTTTTTTCTTCACATTCCTCGTAAAGACTAATTACTTGGTAATTTCTATTATTGGCATTGCTTATATATATATATATATATATATATATATACACAAACTCAGAATGGTTCCCTGAGAACATTATATGTTAAACACAAACCGTGCATGGAACAAGGAACTCTTCTGGGAAAATTAAATCCACTATAGTCCGAATAAGTAATGGTAAATGACAAATACCATAGTTTTTTCTTTTTCATGATTTTAGCCCGACGTGGGCAACGGGTCTCTCGCAAAGAGATCCCATAAATATAGCTTCCCTCACCAGCTATCTGCAAAGCAGACAGGATCCAGCTTTGGGACATGGATCTAGGGTTTAAAGCAAGCCTAGATCCCTACATTCAGAACCTCTATATAAGTAAAAGACTCGTTGCATTCACGTCGTGTTGAATAATCAAGAAAAAGGGGGTAACTATTGTATTTTTAGCCAAAAAAACCAAAACTTAAACCTCAGGGAACCATTCTGAGTTTGTGTATACTAAACGGACGTGTTTCGTGCCTTGAAAAGTGGACGCTCAATGTCCCGGTTGAGGTTTAAGTTTTGGTTTTTTTTGGCTAAAAATACAATAGTTACCCCCTTTTTCTTTGATTTATTCAACACGACGTGAATGCAACGAGTCTTTTACTTATATAGAGGTTCTGAATGTAGGGATCTAGGCTTGCTTTAAACCCTAGATCCATGTCCCAAAGCTGGATCCTGTCTGCTTTGCAGATAGCTGGTGAGGGAAGCTATATTTATGGGATCTCTTTGCGAGAGACCCGTTGCCCACGTCGGGCTAAAATCATGAAAAAGAAAAAACTATGGTATTTGTCATTTACCATTACTTATTCGGACTATAGTGGATTTAATTTTCCCAGAAGAGTTCCTTGTTCCATGCACGGTTTGTGTTTAACATATATATATATATATACATATATATATATATATACAGGGTGTCCCATAAGTCCGGCATCATAGGAAAAATAATAAAAAAAGGCAAGACAAAAGCTTTCATTTACAGAACGTGTTCAATATGTCCGCCATTGTTTTCAATACACAAATTCAGACGTGATACCCAGTCAACAAGCACACGGTGAATGATGTCAGGAGTAATGGTGTTGCATGCCCCAATAATGCGCTGCCGCAAATGTTCAACATTCCTAATTTTCTCTGCGTATACCAGCGCTTTCAAGTGGCCCTAGAGATAAAAATCTAGTGGCGTGAGATCCGGGCTTCTAGCTGGCCATTCCACAGGCCCTCGACGTCCTATCCAATGACTAGGGAATTGTTGGTACAGGTATTCCCTTACTTGGGTGCTGTAATGTGCAGGAGCGCCGTCTTGCTGGAACCATGTTGGGAAATTTCCTTCTTCGTTCCAGGATAGCAGTCGCTGTATCATCGTCAGTGGACCTTGAAGGTCCACTGCGTGGTTTATCTTCTATGGATCCTGTTTCCTTAAACTTTGCAACAAGTCTGCTAACACAACTGTGTTATTGGCTCGCGGTCTGGATGCAGTCTGTTAAATTCAGCAGCGGCCTCTTTGACTCCGATTTCCTATGAGTAGAATTATCTGGATTCGTTCTTCCTTGCTCACAGACATTATGGCCTGTAGAAAGAGAAAAATATGAATTATGGTTTGTAGAAATAGAAAAATATGAATTTCTCCTATGATGCTGGACTTATGGGACACTATATATATATATATTATATATATATATATATATCATTCTGCTCGTATTGCTTAAAAACTGTAACAAAATGTTATAAAAGAGTATGCTGTTAATTTTAACGTAAACATATCCATTCCACTTTTTCATAACAAATCGTATTTAACTATTTTAATTATTCATAATTTCGTTACATAAAAAAGGTTCACAAAAACCAAACAAGTTTTAATTCGATACAGAAAAAAACAACCTCGTTTTGCGGAACTAAAAATCTTCTTTTAATAAGTATAAATATAAAAACCATGCGAGGGGTGGGGAGGGCGAAAATGGGGTTTGAAACAAAAATCCAACTACCCCCCCCCCCACTCACCCATCCCCGAATAAAAAAAAAATTAAAGCTTAAAAGCTAAATGTACTGAACTATTATTTATTACTCTCATCCTGTCCTCGTGATAACGTCAACCCTTCTAGCTATCAATTTCTAAGTTTGTCGTCAGCCTCCCGCGCATATACATCGCGTCCGTGAAAACTTTCCTCGTTTTTTTTTTTTTAAATTTTTGAACCATGTTTGCAAATTTATCCTGCGCACGAATTAAGTTGATATTAAATTATTATTATTATTATTATTATTATTATTATTATTATTATTATTATTAGCACCAAAGTTTTCTTAATTTAAAACACCTCTTATTTCCTTGTGTGTATATATATATACTGTATATATCATTTTTTTTTTTTTTTTTTTTTGCTGCTGCTGCAAGGAAATTAAAATAATTGTATGCTATCAATAATAATTGTATTTATGGGGGAAGATAAATTCAACCAATTAATATTATCCTTTATAACGAATATTCAGCTCAGTATTTATGGCCCATAAATTAATTATATTATTTTTTCCATTGCAATAATAATGATGATGATTCAGATAATTCCATCCGGTAAATTCAGAATTGTGCGCGCGCATGCATGCATGTACTCGTATATGTATGAATATAAAATATTAATTTTCCTCTGTAAAAACGCTTTTGAACCAAAGTAACAACCCTGTCATACTCCAGGCATTTCGAAATAACCTTGGTAATTATGATTTTCTTTTATTATTTTTATTTTTTCCCACTTTTTAATTATTTAATACGCCATGTCAGATCTTAATTAACTTGAAAAAGTTTTTGAAAATTTGCTTGTTGTGTGTTCCATCATAAAAAGTTTTGAAGTTTTTGCGTGAGAACAGTTTTTTGCAATGAAAGGTACCTTTTCTTTACGGTTGCATGATCTCTATAGATATTCCTCGAAAACTGTATTGAGTGTATATAATAACGATGCATACAGTGGAGTACATATGTCTGTATAAGTACGTATATATACACAATATATGTAAATATATAAAACGCGCGCGCACGTATATATTTATGATATACATTGCACACTCGCAAGAAAAATTAAAAGCTATTAATTTTTCCTTGTGGGTGTGCATCATTTATTAATTTCACGTGTTTGAGTGGGAAATATATATTCGAAGATGATACGTAAATACAATATTCCTTGAACTGTGCTGAACCTGAAACATTGAGTATAAACGTATATTTCATAAAAACAATAGAAAAAAACATTAAAGTTTCAGAAAAAGAATAAATCTTCAAACAGAATTGGAGAAAAAAATACACCGCTCTTTCTCATTTTTTTTTTCCTTTGAAGTTCTCGTGCATTTTGTGCTTGTTAGTGTGCATGAAAGGAAACCATACTGGATTTCGTAGTGTGACTTTAAATTTTTATAAGAATCCTTCACCCCATTAATTCTGTGATACCATTTTACTAAAGTTTAGTGTGTGTGTGTAAGTGTGTAATTATTCGCTAAATAATTTGTAGTCGTGTTGAAACTAATTACTTTGAGATTGAATATATGCGTAGAAGAAAGTGTGTGGTTAATATAACAACCAACGTACGTACATCGCTTGGTTAACTGATATATATGTATGGTTACGTCAATCACAACCAACATGAGTGGTTAACTATTTGATAATTAATCAATCCAGATGGTATAAATTCAACTACTCAAATTTTGCCACGCAATATTCTTTCGCTAATCATCCATAGTTTTCTGGTGGTAAACTCAAATGGTTGAATTTTAACCATTGCGGGATTGGTTGTTGCGGAATTTATTTTATTTTGTTCCGCGTGAAGCAGAAATACTTGGGCACAAATACTCCATGTAAAAGAAGGTTGAAAATAAATTGATCCCTAAACAATTATCGCCATCTTGCCGAGTCTGTCATTATTTTCTTGCATTTTTATTAAAAAGACTTAGTACTGTTCAAAGTTTTTTAAGAAAGAATTTTACGTAGATCGATGGAGAACTGATACTGACGCAGTCAGCCCGGATGTTCGGCGATCTATTCCACCCATGGGACGGATTATTGAACAAAATTATTGTACCTTATTCTCTCTCGACGCCAGTCGATGCATGATAGATTCGGCGGCGGATTTAGCCAACACTTCGGGGTATGAGGGATTTTAATAAAGAGCTAAAAATGATTGCTTGTTTTTGTAGTTATGGAGAACATCATTTTTTCAAGATAGACTTGGTACTCTGCCTATATTATTTACCTCCTCGTGGGGGGGGGGGGGGGGGGCTAACCTTTTTTAGGTCGATGTACCAGTTTTTGCCACCATACTTTTTTTCCAAGTACCGTATTAAGAAAGAAAAGAAAGTGCACTTACCACCTAATCAAAATGGTTGGTAGTGGAGTGCGGTGTTCAATCTTGAATTTCAGCCTTGTCTAAACTTATATTTATTTTAATGATATTTATCAACATTTGTACCGAATCAAAATTTTGATTTTGGCCTTGAATTTTATCGTTAAATCTGAAATTTGCATGGACAGAAAATTGCATAGCGTGCAAAACCGCAGTTCGAAAAGTTGCCGAGTACTCATTTACGAGAGTAATATTACTCTTAGTTACCATGAAAATAATTATAAATTAACGGGTTACGTATTTATGACTCTTCAGTACCACCTAAAAGAACTCCGCGTACCATGGGTGGTGCCACGCGAACCACGGGTTGGAAATTGCACTTTACCCATTTTATCTGAATAATTGCTATATTTATAATAGCAGGATAATTGTAACAATTATAATGGGCACAGCCAATTGTGTGTGTCCAACTTAATTATTCATACCCAATACGCGCTCGCATACGAGGTCACAAATATCGAATTAATTTTAAATAATAAAACATGAATTATTCCACGTATATTTATCCTTTAAAGACATTCGAAGGGAAACGAAATTAATCATCGTATGACACACACACACACACACACACACACACCACACACACACACACACACTTGTAAATGGAATACGCTGCAAAATTATTCATATCCCTTTATTAACCAAGTAGAAGTAGTTCATTGCATTTTTATGACCGCGAAACTTGAAGATAAAAAGTATTAATAATTTGCTTCAGATACAAAACATTGAAACGCCGAATGTTGAATGTGTTTGGCAATGTAAGAAAGGGTCCTTTACGGTCCAAACATTTGTTCCAAACCAGACAAAAAATAAAATTCGGAGGGCATTGAAAGTTAAGACAGGATTAGGTAGGATTAGGTTCTTGCGGGTAGTATAATGAACACTTCAATAATGACTGTATCCACCATACAGGCTCCGTTGCAAATAACAAAACTTAAAATATTTATTTAATAATATAATGATTACCTTAGTTCTCATATATATATATATATATATATATATATATATATACACGCACACAGGGTAGCGCAAAAGTCGCACACCATAGAATAAATTCAGCATTCGAACTGGTGACCATTAGTTTTAAAACGCTTTCCGATTTGCTGTACATATGGTGTTTGTTAATTACTATTTCTTTGTCTTCGTTGAATGACTCGGAGACGTAGCTAAATTGAAAGAAAAAATTAGATTTTACTGTTCCAGTATCAGCGTTAGCGTGCTAGGAAGTGTTCAGACATGTGTACAGCGAATCAAAAATTGTTTTCAACTTAATGGTCGTCATTTCGAACACCGACTGGTATTTACCTTGTAGTACATGACTTTAGCGTTTTACTGTAATTTACCCTATGGTGCCAGACTTCTACTCCCTATGTGTATACATACATACATACATACATACACACACAGAGCCTCTGTGGTGAAGTGGTCAGCGTGGCTGACTACAAATCCATTGGCCCCGGGATCGAGACCCGGTGACGGCAGGCGGTGCGCAGCAAAACCCAGCTGTTCATTCTTCCACACACACAAAGTGCTTGGTAGATAAATGGGTACTCTGGGTAGCCTAGTGGTTAAGACGCTGGGCTGCTGGTTGGGCGTGGTTCGGTTTCCCCGTTAAACTGTAGGTCTAAGGTGGAGCAAAAAGTTTGACCTTCGTCAGAATGAACCATTCGGGCGGAATCAAACCAAGTGTGTGTGTGTGTATATATATATATATATATATATATATATATATATATATATATATATATATATATATTCAAGAGAAATCCAATGACAAGGAGGAATGTAAATGCCATGAAAAGTCTTCTTTAATGCAACGTTTCGAGCAATATGCTCATCTTCAGGCTAAATAATAATATGAAATTAAAATCAATAAACAATTAAAACAAGACAAAACAGTTTCTATAAGACCAATTCTTAAAAACAAAATTTAAAAGACTAAAAGAAGGTTAAATTCAAAGTTATTAAAATTTACATATAAAATTACAAGAAATTTAAAAAGCTATTTTTAAATTACATATAGTAAACTTGAAATTAATACAATGGAATAACACTACTAACCCTTCATTGCTGGTTCCGAGGCACAAGTAATTTTAAAACAAAACACATGGAACATACTATGGGTTGGGTGGTTGGAGAGTTATAAATTGGGAAGGGGGAATTATAAAAAATTTAAAGGACAGCTGAGGAATCAACATTTAGAGAAGGGGTCAATGTTTTTATATAAAGAGATTCCAAAATTCTAAGTGAGTTGGAACAAGAGTTATACCCGAGAATTTTAAAATTATCTAAAGTGACATCAGTTTTACATTTAATACTATGTTCCCGGATACTAGAGGCTTCTTTTTTATTTAAAATTTTACATGTTCGGCAACTTATTCCCATATGCGAATAAAATCTAGCCCTGAGAGAGCGCACGGTGCTGCCATTGTAAGTACCATGGAGACACCTTGGGCAAGTAAATAAATATACAACACCGCTACGCAACGAATCAGGAGTTCGATCCTTCGCTTAGAAAAAGCTACCTAAAGACGTTTTATTAATAAATATAATGTGAAAATCAGTATGATAAAAAAATTTTTTTAACAACTTCGTAAATTTAAGTTTAAATTCTTTATTCATGGGACCCATTTCGGGTACCAAGAAATTTTACATCTTTAGGCACTGAAATACAGGGAAGTTGAGGGCTATAAACATTATTTAAGAAAGATCTTATTAGTTTATCTACATATTGAACAGGAAAACTATTATTGGTAAAATATAATCTTAAATTATTAAATTCATCGTTAAGTAAGGTAAAACTAGAAGTCAAATTATATCCTCTGAACAAGAGTGTTTTAATGCACGACATCTTATAGTTAAAATCAGTAAAACTAAAAAAATTCATGCCCAAACCGGTAAAAGTGGGTTTCCTGTAAACTGATGTAGTAATAGAATCCCCTTTTTTCGAAATTAAAAGATCTAAAAAGGGAAGGGAGCCATTTTCCTCAGTTTCCATTGTATAAGTTATATTGGGGTGCAGAGAATTTAAGAAATTAAAAATTGTTGCGCTTGTACAGCATTATCAAAGACAGCTATCGAGTCATCAACGAAGTGTCGGTAAAAAATTGGTTTACAATGGGTAGGAGATTGTCTAAAGATTATACTTTCTAAATGAGTCATAAAAATCAGCTGATAAAGGTCCGACGGTGATCCCATCCCAACACCATCAATTTGTTGGTAAACCTTATTATTGAAAGTAAAATAACTGCTTAAAAACCAGTTCTAAAAGTTCCTTAAAATAAGACCATGAAAAACCATGAAAACTATCAACAGAGCTAAAAACCCTATCTAAAATAATGGCAATAGTTTCTGATACAGGTACGTTCGTGAAAAGCGACTTTACATCAAAACTGCCAAAACTTTTTTGAACCGAAATTCTCACTAAGAGATCTTTTTGAAATTCATAAGTTATTTATGGTATACGCATTTTTCGCAAAAGGTGACAAAAGACCAACAACAAATTTTGCCAATTGAAAGGTAGGTAAGTTATACGAAGCTGAAATGGTACCTGAAATGGGTCCCATGAATAAAGAATTTAAACTTAAATTTACGAAGTTGTTAAAAAAAAAATTTTATCATACTGATTTTCACATTATATTTATTAATAAAACGTCTTTAGGTAGCTTTTTCTCAGCGAAGGATCGAACTCCTGATTCGTTGCGTAGCGGTGTTGTATATTTATTTACTTGCCCAAGGTGTCTCCTTGGTACTTACATTGGCAGCACCGTGCGCTCTCTCAGGGCTAGATTTTATTCGCATATGGGAATAAGTTGCCGAACAGGTAAAATTTTAAATAAAAAGAAGCCTCTAGTATCCGGGAACATAGTATTAAATGTAAACTGATGTCACTTTAGATAATTTTAAAATTCTCGGGTATAACTCTTGTTCCAACTCACTTAGAATTTTTGAATCTCTTTATATAAAAACATTGACCCCTTCTCTAAATGTTGATTCCTCAGCTGTCCCTTTAAATTTTTTATAATTCCCCCTTCCCAATTTATAACTCTCCAACAACCCAACCCATAGTATGTTCCATGTGTTTTGTTTTAAAATTACTTGTGCCTCGGAACCAGCAATGAAGGGTTAGTAGTGTTATTCCATTGTATTAATTTCAAGTTTACTATATGTAATTTAAAAATAGCTTTTTAAATTTCTTGTAATTTTATATGTAAATTTTAATAACTTTGAATTTAACCTTCTTTTAGTCTTTTTAAATTTTGTCTCTAAGAATTGGTCTTATAGAAACTTTTGTCTTGTTTTAATTGTTTATTGATTTTAATTTCATATTATTATTTAGCCTGAAGATGAGCATATTGCTCGAAACGTTGCATTAAGAAGACTTTTCATGGCATTTACATTCCTCCTTGTCATTGGATTTCTCTTGAATATTAAATTGAAACTTTTTAGAAGCAACCCGCATGAATATATATATTATATATAATATATATATTATATATATATATATATATATATATATATTAATATATATCCATCCATCCAACCAACGTCAAGCAGTTAGTTCCCTCTATCACGTGACCTTTGCCATTCCGAAGGAGATTAAACAACCAATATATATATATATATATATATATATATATATTATATATATATATATATACACACACATATACACACAGTGGTGTAGTGCTAAATAAAGAAGTGAGGGAACGCATTTTGAAAGTGTTACTCATGCGGGGGGGACAATGGCGAGCGCGGCGAGCCCATACAGCTGGGGGTCCGGGGGCACTAAGCCACCCGGGAAATCTTTTGAAATCTGACCAATTTCAGGATATTTTGAGGTCATATGCACTGGATATTAGGATATATTCCAAGGTTGAAGATGCAGTATTTCCAGTGTCATTAGATATACGACATCCAGTACGATCAATAAAAATAGCTAACAACTGGAATGATTAACTAAAAAAAAAAAGTTAACAACTGGTACGCTGTTGTGACTGTTTCACCAGATCTTTATAGGCTAGCATTGCCTCAGTCGAAGCTAAAAGAAATGAAGCAGTTAATGATTCTTTCTCATATTTCTTCTAGGGGTGGGAATCAAAATTTCATGACGTTAGAGATTTGTAAGTTCGGATTTATTTGAAATAGTGAGGGAACGCCGTTCCGTCTACCAAAAAAAGTAAGGGAACGGCGTTCCCACAGCACTACACCACTGTATATATGTGTGTGTATATATATACCCTCGCAGTGACAATTACAGTAACATTTTACGCATCGTACAATAATTACCATAATAGAAAAAGTGAGGATTTTTCTGTCAATTTTTGTAAGAGAAATTACTCTAATTAATTATTATTCATCTTTCGTTGAGTTTAAGGTCAAATGACCTTAACTTAAGAGACTGTGTACACATTTTCATTCACTGACAAAGGACGTGTATTATACGTAAGTATTTTAACGCGCGCGCGCGCGCGCACTATATATATATATATATATACACACACACACACACACACACACATTTTAACTGCAAACACACACGCAGTATAATTAACGTAAAGAACTTTAAATAGAGGCGAATCGGTTCTTCCCGAACTTAAAAAAAAAAAAAAAAATATATATATATATATTTTTTTTTTTTTTTAAGTTCAGGAAGAACCAATTCGCCTCTATTTAAAAAGGCATATCTCGGCGGAAAAACAAAGAAAAAGTGAGAGGAAAGACAGAGGAAAAAAAAAGGGTGGAGGGGACAGTCGAAGTGGAAAAAGACCAAGGACTGCAGGGTCGAGCCCCATCATCCTTGGGTGCTAGGGCCGGGAGGGCGCACGTGAAACCTCCAGGAACAAGGACGCACAAAGAGCACTCAAGAGCACGAGCTTAGAACCTCCTTGCGGGATATATATATATATATGTGTATATATATATATAATCAGTGGCGTACGCAGGATTTTCCTAAGGGGGGTCTAAATTTTCCTATGCTGAAGAAATTCTTTTTGTCCTTAATGAACAAAAATGAAAATTTGTAAGTGAAATAATATTTATTCGATTAATAATAATAATTAGTAGTAGCAAAAAATTCTTATTTTTATTTAGAATATAAAATTCTTACTGAAGGGGAGTTCAGACCCCATGGACCCCCCTTGCGTACGCCACTGATATATATATATATTCACGGTCTCTTCCCAATCTGTCATTTCCATTTTAGTCTGTCAAATCCCAAATTGGGAATATTTTTAAAAGGAGGTAAATTTTCAAGTTGATTCATTGTCATTCCCACTGTACGATTTTCCATATAATAATGTTACATTTGTCATAGAAAATACCCCGTCTAACCTTCAGCTGTGGATTTTTTTTTTTGTCGTGTAATGCAATATCACCACAATTTATGGTAGAGTTAACTGCCAGGGAGGTAAAAGGTGTTAATGATGGTGAAAAGGTGTGAAGATGAGAAGTAACGCCTCAAAGATTACATTCGTCCCCGTCCGTCGTCGTAGAACGGGAGATATATTGTGGTAGACGGGGGTTATCTACGAATACGGTAGAAATTAGAAAGCGCTCGGGTTAAAGTTACTCGTAAGTTCGGAAGGTTACGTAGGACATATTGCGGAAGAAACGATGAAATCAAAATCGGACTCAAAGTTTAGAGGCTTAAGTATGAAGAATAAGAGGAAGTTATATTTAGCCCTGGTGAAATCGGGTACAATCGTACCCAACAATTCTATTTCACCTAGGAAGTAAAATCAAAGTAAAAAATAAACATGAAGAGGATACAAAAGATCATTATATATAAATGGGAAGAAAAACCATGGGAAGAGAATGAGAGAGAATATCCAGCGAGTATTGTTCTCATGGAAAGGCAACAGATTGAAATGCAACTAGTCATTGTTTGTATAATGTCCACAATGAGCGGAATCAAAATGTCTACTACCTGTATACTTGAATTTCACGAAACATTTTACATAATTTAAATTCCTTTTTGTTTAATTTATCCTATAATTTTATTTAATTTTTTGTGTATAATTTCACCGAATAAGTCAATTTAGAATATACGAAAGCCGAATGAAGTAGCATTTTAGGAAATGCTGAAATTCCCAGTCGACCTGGAACCTATATTTGTTCTCTGCTCTTTCTTTCATTTTTATACAGTCATCCTCCTAGAAATACGCACACATACTACTATCTAACTTTTCGCATCGTTATTCGATATCAAATTTTTAAAGTAAAATTCATAAATATAATTTCTTCACTCCATCACCCATTAATAAGGCCGCAGGGGTGGCCAACCTATGGCGCATGCGCCAAAAGTGGCGCATTGGATGATTAGAAGTGGTGCATTGAATTCTCTGCTGCTCTCAGTAACTAATTTAACTCCAAACATTAAAAGCTTGGTGAAATCAAAACAGACTCAAAAGTCTCATTAAGGTAAGTAATGTAAAAGGTTGGCCACCCCTGAATAAGGGATTTAACAAAAATCTGTACTGTTTTGGGGGATTGAGATATTTTAATCAATTTTAAAAAGTTGACAACCCTCAGTAACGACCAATATTCTTTCCTTGCGCTTCCAACACCAATTTAGTACGATTTTGAAAGGAACACGAGAGTCGACCAAACAATTCTTTGTCAATCCTTTGCAAAGCCTCTTTGAGTACTCTGACCAACGTTTCCTTTTGAATTTCGGTCGTGGCCTTTTCGAATAGTGCGGGGAACTACTTCAGTTCATTGTTTGACAATTGCACCCAAATTTTAGCACCGATTTAAATCGAGTGAGTTTACAGGCCATTGTCCGAGTTTAACTTGACAAAAATTGCTATAGTGATCCGTCAAAATTATAGAAAAATCCTCCAAACCGGCAAAGAATTTTTGTTGTAGCTCTTACATTATTATAACGGTTAATTAATATTACTGAAGGTATATAAGTATATAAAGACTTTCGTGAAGGGAATTGAATACATAAATGGAACATCATTTTACTCTAAGCAGCAGGTTCCATTCACCCTTTATCGAGTGAACTTAAAAAAAAAAAAGTTCTAGGGTGACTCAAAGCCAAAGATGTATGTACTATATCTACTTTTTACAACTGGATAATACCGAATTCTATCTATAACGAGTTACGTAAAGATGTGACTTTTTAAATAAACAATCTCCCTATTATCTTCGTTTAATGATTTGAACATCTTAATTTTTCACTAAGATATATATATATCTGTCACGTTTTCTATGGTGACTGCACGGTGCTGAATTATAATCTACAGCAAATTTCATTTCGCGTTTTTTCATCCTTTTTAATCTTATCATTAAAGGTTAAAAAAAAAAAGTTTAATTTTTAATTCCTGAAGAAAATGTCATAATATTTTTATATACTTTGAGGGATATTTGATGTAAAATATATTTTTACATATAAGTATGATTAAATATTTTTCATGGTAATTTTTTTATCTTTTTCAATTTAATTTATATATTGAGTTGATGTTCAAAACTATCGAATTTATACAGAAGGACTTCCTTATACCATAAAAAAAATTACACACACACACACCACACACACACACACACACACGGGTTTAAATACTATGGTACATAAATATACAGTATGTTATTAGAGGTACACTCGTACATAATTATATTGCAATAAATTCTAACCTAGTATTTACCTAAATATATATATTAGACGTACAGGTAAGAGCACGTATCAGAGATTCGTATAATCATCATTAATTGGACGTAACTATAAAATACTTAAACGCCTTTTAAAATTTTAAGTACCCATAAATATCTTAATTACCATTGTATTATCTTAAATGCATCACGACTTAGCTATATATATATATATATATATATATATATATATATATATATATATAATCACGCGGTAGTCGAGTATGGGATGGGACCCATTGTCAGATCTCGTTTGAAGTCTTCACTATAATTGTTAATATCCTTTTTTAACTTCTATTAACAGAGGATAGTCATTAAAGTTATTACTTTAAGATTATAGTTAATTGATGTCAGATGTCAGAATTGGTAAACTTGAGGATGGAAACGAAATTTGGAAAGAACTAAATTAGGTCGTTTCCAAATACAGTAATATTCCTGAAAGATTCGTGTTAACTGCAAACTCATTTTAAAACGCGCGCGCGCACCGCACGTGCATATGCGTAGACGACTGGCTTAACTAAGGCAGGGTTGCCAAGTTAAAAATTCAATTTTATAGCCAGAAATGCTCTAACTTATAGTCAAAATTAGCAAAATTTTCTTACCCACATAGCTTAGAAATTAGATAGAAAAAATACATTTTCTGAGAATTATTATAATAATAAATTAAAATATAAATTCATTTCAATGTAAAATAACTATTTTAATCAAAGAGAGCCAAAACTAATTTATCTTACCTTATCAAATTATTCTACATCAAAGATGGAAGTAGATGGGCCTGGCTCACAAATATTTTGGGTTTCTATTTCTGGTTTTTTATTACTACTGTATAAGCTGACATTGTTCCTATAGCTTCTAAAGTCTTATTGGGGAGTTCATAATTGCAGCAGCATTTATTGTGCCTTATTAGACCAAACTTTATAGACAAAATAGCATTGAGGAGCTTCAATTCCATTCTATTTCTCAACTTTGATTTAGCATTATTCATGCTGCTAAATATTCTTTCAACTTCTGCATTGGAGTGAGGGAGTATCAAAGTTGAAATAGCACATTCTGAAAGTTCTTTAAAGGAATTACAACCAGAAGCATCTTTATATTGATATACTTCACGCCAAAAAAGTTCTGTATCAGTTTTGTTGGTCCAGTCAACCAAATGATTTTTTTAAAAATTGATATTGAGCAGCAGATATGGATTCTTTAGATGCCCCCATATATTCCATTAATTTGGAAACTGAGTTATATTCTTTGACTGGTTGAACATTTCTAACAGAAAAGTGATATATTTTTTTAGAGTTTCAATATTTTCTGGTAGTCTCTGTTTCAACTGTTTGAATAAGCATGAAAGAAATTATTGACATCGCTTTCTTATGCATATTTCTTCATTCTTTGTAATCTCACCTTTAATCTTTAATTCTTCAATTTTATTTTCAAACCTATAACCTAAATAGGGATTAGGATCCAAAAAATTTTCAATATTACAAGTCAATACATGAACTTTAGAAGTTGGCAGTTTCAGCTTATTCCCAAATGATTTTACCAGTAGTGTTAGATCATCTAATAATTTGGCTTTATCAACAGTCTTTGACTCAAATATTTTATTTACATGCTGTACTTCATCAAGAATGGGATGCATGAACAACAAATATGCCAAGTTTCTTTTTCATCTGAGTACATTTCATAAAGGATTTCAACGGTATAACACTTTTCAGTGTTTCTCATAATTTCAAAATGGGTTTTTAATTCAAGCCATTGTGCTGTTATTCTTCCCACAGTAGGTTCAGTAGATAACCACCTAGTTTTGCAGTCACTAGGAATTTTCAATGGGTTTTCTCCATCATTAATTGCCTGGTATAAGTTTTTGTAAGCTAACTGCCTTAATGATGAGAGGGAGAACCATTTGTGTGTTTCTGATATTAGAAATTCTAAATTTCTTGGTAGACATTCAGAGGAAGCATGAGACACTGCTAATTGAAGCGAGTGACATACACATCTAATTAAAATAAGTGAGGGAATTTCTGCTTTAAGCTTTTGATGTACACCATTGTTAACTCCAACCATGACACTTGCATTATCAGTACCAATAGCTACAAGTTTCTTTATATTTAAGTTTTTCCTCATTAATTCATTTTTTAAGGCATCCACAATACTCCCCGCATCACATTTATCCAATTCTACAAGACCAAAATATGTAGAAACAACTATTATATTTTTTACTATAATATATTATAGCAATCCCAAGCATTTTCACAACAGTTATATCATTTGACTCATCCAGTAATAAACTGAACTTTCCATCTCCAATGTCACTAATCAAGTCAGCCTCAAAATGAATGCTAAGGACATTTTTGATAACTTCTGAAACTTTGTACGGTGCATTCTTAATTTTGAGGTAATTTTACTATCATTAATATTATTTTTACATAAACCAACTAAATGGTCGCAATTCATTATAGCACAATGGCAGCTCATAAACATGGCAATGCTTCCTTCAAGCCTAGCAGTTTCGTTGCACTTAGGCTTACAATATTGAATCAATGGCATAGTTTTGATAGGATTGGCACTAATGTTTCTTTGCTTTCATATGCAAAATCAAATCTGAGTACTTTGCATTGATATCACATTTACAAAATTTGCAATGAGCCATACTGGGATTTCCTTCCACTGCAACTAACCATTTCTCAAAAGATTCATTTTTAAGCCACTCTTTTCGGAATTTTTGTTTATACTGTTTTTGTTTTGGCATTTTGAGGGGTTGAAAACATCCGTGGTTTAAAAGATTTAAAGAAAAACCTCACTTTACCGAACAGTTCACATTTTCACTGCACAATGTACTGCGGCATCAGTTTCGCGGCATCTATGATATATTCTGTAAACCCTAAACGTTTATATTCGTTTTCAATCGTTCCTTCAGCATCGCTTCAGGGAAAACGTAATAAAAAACGAACAAACTTACTCACTCACTTCATTACACGCACGTCATTTCCTGTTATCAGATTTTCAAGAATTCTAAGCTAGACAAAAAAAAATTAAAATTAGCTAGAATCCACTAAATTATTTTCAAAATCAGCTAGATTTATAGTTATCCGCTAGGTGACTATTTTTGCTAGCTAGATTATATGTACAAGGCTATTTAAACTGATTCATCCGATTTCAACTGAGAATACTTCCGTACCTATCAACCGTGCATCAACTGGGCATACACCACATGAAAGAGGAAATCTCCGAGTTTTACAAGATCACCGTGAGAGGGCTCCAAAGTCACGCCGTGGCCTAGCCTAGCAACGAACAGTCAGTGTGAAAATGGCGTCCGCACAGCAGGCGTTTTGTTGGCCCCATGACTTGGTGCTCCACAGCTGGCCCCCTAGGTCGCCGGATCTTACACCGTGCGACTTCTTCCTTTAGGGGTACGTTAAGGATACTGTGTACGTGCCACCGTTGCCCACATCTTTGGATGAGCTCCGAACTCGCATTGTTACTGCCGTAGAGTCAGTGACAACGGACATGCTGGAGCGAGTATGGGAGGAATTCGACTATCGTGTCGACGTTGCTCGTGTAACATGGGGAAGTCACATAGAGCATTTATGAGGTGAGAGACAAAATTTGGACAGTGTTTCTTTTGGTTGATGTATCACAAATCACACTGTATTTGTAACATTAAAAAATATTCTCATTTGAAATCAGGTGAATCATTTTGAATAGCCCTGTATTAAAATCCGCTAGATCTAGCTAGAAATTAGCTAAATTGGCAACCCTGAACTAAGGTTGTGTATGATGAGTCTATCCTATCGAGACAGTTACCTCTTTCAGTACTTCGAAACATAACAAATTAACGATAGGTTAGTGCCTCGCTAATTGAAGAGTAAACAGAAAATACCCTTCGATTCCCCAACTGCGTCCGCAACACTTATTACGCCCTTCTTGGTTCGATGACACTAAGGTTAAATTAGGTTTGGATAATTAGTTTTTAGATACTTTAACTGTATGGCTTTAAGTAGTGATGCACCGGAGCTCCGGCTCCGGCCGAGCAGGAGTTCCGGTCATTTAAGAAAACCTCTTGCTCCGGCCGGAGGTCTCGCTAAACTCCGGCCTCTGGCCGGAGGTGCCAAGTACACCAAACTCAATTCTGACAACTTTGTTTTAATTCTATAAAACCTAATTTCTGCACCTATCCGAATATTTCGGTTCTCAGATGACTGTAATAATAATTTATTTTATGAGTGATCAGTGATTGTATTAATAATTATTGATTTGATATAGGCTACTTTACTCAGCATTCAACAAGACATCATAAGTTTCATAACCTGAGGATATTCTGTTCAATGGGAGTTTTTAGAGAAATTAGCACACGCAAAGCATAGAAAGTCGACTTTTATAAAGTTTAAGTTATTAAAGACTTAATAATTTAAAAAGCAGGACTATAATATATAAGCCCTAAATAGATGAGACGATGGAACACACACACACACACACACACACACACACACACATATATATATATATATACTGAAATAAATCAATTGGCCGGAACCTCCGGCCAGAGGAAAAAACACTAAGCCGGAGGTTCCGGCCTCCGTAAAAAATCTGCCTCCGGTGCATCACTAGATTTAAGTCTGTACCTCGGTTATGCGGAGATGCGCGCACGTGTGTGTGTGTGTGTGTGTGTGTGTGTACTATATTTGACTACACTAAAATGCTGTATGTATGTGCTACGCCGTCTACCCCGAACTGTGTTGTCATTTACATTTTGCCCACGGGTATCTGCATACAAAACAGAGAAAGTGATATTCCTTTTGAACATCTGTTGTTGCCCGCCAAAGGAACACCAATTTTTTCCTTGGAACATTCATAAAACTTTCTTCAATCTGAGAAGACGGATTAGGATTTCACTCGAAAGGATTTGAGTACTTGTATCTTATTATCTATTTGCATATCTGAAAATTTGTAGTAGACAACTATTGAACTCTTGCCCTTCGGTCTCTCTCTCTCTCTCTCTCTCTCTCTCTCTCTCTCTCTCTCTCTCTCTCTCTCTCTATCTCTCTATATATATATATATATATATATATATATATATATATATATATATATATATACATACCGTATATTACCTATACCTTGCATGGTGCTATTATATTATATAAATGACATATTTGACCGAAGGATGGCACTGTAGAAGGCGAGGGTCAAGGTGGTTGGCTTCTCACGAAGGAATTCTCTCTGGCCGTGCCGACATCTTCCCCCTGTGGAAGACCGCGGAGCCAAGGTTACCAGAGCGGCATTAAACCCGGATCCTCATTATAACCAACGTCACAGTCAGTCTGCACGTTTGGTGGGAAATATACTTCGCTTACGAATCTATCTTTAAAAATGCCTTATTTGGCGTCGCTCATAGGATAAAAATGTGAATTTACTTCCGTTAAAATCTTTATTTAATATTATAAAACGTTTGCCTTATTAAGTCGTTTAAATGTCCGTCGCGGACACTCCTGTTCCCAGTAATTAAGAGATCAACAGATATCTACAACGACGCAATTTGTGTGACTAAGTTTAGCAAATGGTGGTTCGCTGTAATAAACTGTTAGTATTGCTAATGACAGACGGATAAATAGATATAGGTAAAGAGTGTTTTAATTATTGGAATTATTGGGTCACGTTTAGTTCACGAGGAAGATGTTCATAAATAATGGGTATGAAAGAAATCTGAAAATTCAAAATCCACCACTCTTCCACTCTGATTCCCAGACCAGAAAGCAGTTTTGGGACCTTGAGTATAGAATCTTGGAGTCCCTCGAAAAAGATTTTAAAACTACTTTTTTTATGTCTAATTTTTTTCTTATCAACATAAATAAATTTCAGCTAAAAAATCAAATTTAGTCGTATACAATATTGGTGTTTATTCAGAGACGCATTTACAGTATATATATATATATTTCATTTAATTCTTATCAAAGTTGTGTGTGTACACTAATATATATATATTATATATATATATATATATATATATATATATATATATATATATATAATATATATATATATATGGTGTCCCACAAGTCCGGCATCATAGGAGAAATTAATATTTTCCTATTTCTACAAACCATAATTCATATTTTTCTTATGCTCTGGATGCCAATTTCCCGTCCACCATTCTGTTCAGTGACGAGGCTGTTTTTTATGGAAATGGTGAGGTAAATCGACAGAACACCCGCTACTGGTCTCAAAACAACCCTCACTGGTATACCTCTTCAAAGGAACAAGGTGCATCTCGGGTGATGGTATGGTGTGGCATTTGGAAGGATCGCATCATGGGCCCCCTCTTTTTCGATGAACGTGTCACTGGAGGCACCTACCTACATATGCTCAAGGAAGAAGCATTTCCCAGTGTCCTGAACGAAGAAGGAAATTTCCCAACATGGTTCCAGCAAGACGGCGCTCCCGCGCATTACAGCACCCAAGTAAGGGAATACCCGTACCAACAATTCCCTGGTCATTGGATAGGACGTCGAGGGCCTGTGGAATGGCCAGCTAGAAGCCCGGAACTCACGCCACTAGATTTTTATCTCTGGGGCCACTTGAAAGCGCTGGTATACGCGGAGGAAATTAGGAGTGTTGAACATTTGTGACAGCGCATTGTTGGGGCATGTAACACCATTACTCATGACATTACACTATTCACCTTGTGCTTGCTGACTGGGTATCACGTCTGAATTTGTGTATTGAAAACAATGGTGGACATATTGAGCACGTTCTGTAAATAAAAGCTTTTGTTTTGGCTTTTTTTTATTATTTTTCCTATGATGCCGGACTTATGGGACACCCTGTATATGACACACACACACACACACACACACACACACACACACACACACACACACACACACACAACTCCGGACCCCAAAAAATAGAAGTCTCAAATGCGATCATGACCTTGATATAATACCTTTAATTTACACCATTTATAGGGAATATGGAGTATTTATGACGTCATTATAAGACACTTTTATGTGTGCCATTTAAAAAAAAATATAGCAAAAACCTTATTTATTAATTAGTGAAAAGTTAATGCATAGCGACATACCAAAATATTAGACTATCTTGTCGGGTGTTGCAAAACAAATGGAATAAACCTTTATTGAAGACTTTTTAACTCTGCGTCTTTGTATTTAGTTGGTTCACCCCTTAGCCCTGATTACTGCATCCAATCGACATGGCATCGAGTCGACAAACCTCCCGCTTTCTTCCGTAGTTATCGATTGCCAAGTTGTCATCAAACGCCTCTTCAGCTCGCCGTTCCTTGCTTACGCTTTTGGATCTCCTGTTCAGCCAAATTCTAAAGATTTTCTATCGGATTAAGATCGGGGGAATTAGCTGGCCATGGTAGTACTTAAATTTCATGAGCATCAAACTACGCAGATGTTGCGAGAGCTGGAGCCAGGTCGTGTTGAAAAATAAATGGTTCTCCATACGGGTGTTCTGCAGACTCCAGCATGAAATATTCTAAGATTTCTTGATAAACGTGACTATTGACAGGTTGTTTACATATTCCTCGATATTCCTCATATAGGTGTATAACTTAAAAGTACTGTATTATCAAGGTTATGAGCGCATTTGAGATGGTATTCTATTTTTTTTTGTCTGGAGTGGTGTGTGCCACTGTGTGTGTATAATATACATACACGCATACATAAATATAATTGTGTACAATTTTGCGCAGCGCATCCAACTAAATATTTTTAAATTTAAAGGACATAAAACAAGCTTTAATAACATGAAGGGCGATGCGGTCAATATTGTGAAATGATCGTTATAAATAGATGTTTCTTCTCTACGTAAATTGTTGCGATTCCAACTGTGCAAAGATAATAAGAATGGAATATACTTGTATCTATTTTTTTGACGTTTATGGGAATAGCTGTACCTTGTCACAATCTTCCATTGATAATGATGGGTTATAGAAGGTGGATTCTGGGAACTAACTGATCATTTGCTGACTGAAAGATAAGATATGGCTTGTGTATCCTTATGAGGTTGGGTACTTTTTTTTTTAGGAGACTTAAATCAATTTTATTTTACAAAGCTCTTAAAACTTGAACGGACAAATCTAAAATTTAAAAAAAAAAATTAATACAGGGTGTAACAAGTCTGGTACAGTGCGTGGGGAAAAACCAACTATATTAGTACGTGTTCAAATTGCAGCCCATAAAGCTGTTTATACGTATTAATTTTGTCATAACTGTTACCCCATTTTTTTTTTTTTTTTAAGTTCACCTTAAACATGTAAGAATAACGAAACCTTTAGTTAAAAATTTAAAACCAAGGAAGTCACTTTCGTTACACCCTGTATATAGTCAAATGAAGTTTTAACATTTTCCTTTATAATGCATATACTGTATATATGCAGAGGCGGATTAAGAGGCCCCAGGGGCAATGAAGAATATGGGGACCCTTTTCTATAGCTTTTTATTAACAATACATGTACAGTACATAGTACATTTACACGAATTATATGTACGGTGCTCAGGCTAATTGAGAAACAAACAAACCCAAACAGTATTAAACAAACTTTACTTTAGGGCCTATAAAACATAAAATAAAACGGGGAATTTGTCAGTTTGTGTACTCCGTCATATTTAATCAAAGAAGTTTGTGAAATCTCGAATTATATCATCGAAACTCAGTTGATTGGGGGGGTCCCCTCAAGCAAGTATCCTGAGACTTCAGCCCCAATAGCCTCGGTGATAATCCGCCACTGTATATATGCGCCTCGGTGGTGGTGTGGTTAGCGTCGCTGACTACGAATCCATCGGCTCCGGGATCCCGGTGACGGCAGGCGACGCGCAGCAAAACCCAGCTGTTCATCCTTTCACACGATAAAGAAAATGGTTGACAGATAAATGGGTATCCTGGGCAGCCTAGTGGTTAAGGCGCCGGGCTGTTGGTCGGGGCGTGGTTCGGATTCCACGTTAAACTGTAGGTCTAAGGTGGAATGAAAAGCTTGACCTTCGTCAGAATGAACAATTCGGGAGGAAGTAAACCAAAGGTTATATTACTGTATCTCCACACAGTTAGAGGTACAAAATGTTTCACGAAGCTAGGACATATAGGGAGGGAGGTGGTGTGGTTCCGTAGTGTAGGGATCATCCGTTCCTTGTCGGAAAAAAACCCTCAACTGTGTTTGCAAAGTTATTTGGGTTCAGTTCAATTTGCGAAATAAGTCTCTGCATGTAATAGTAGTATATAGAAAACATCGCCAATCTGCTGTTTTGGATTTTGAACATTACAGCACTCGTGGTCAAACCGTAGAGGAAAAAGTAGCTTTAATTATGGGGGACTTTAATTGTGGTAGGATAGACTGGGAATCTAAATCTGCCAATGTCGAGTTGAAACACGCTCCTCAGTTTTGTAGACGATCACTTCTTGACCCAGTAGGTGAGGGAACCCACGAGAGAGAAAAAGATATTAGATTAATTGATCTTAACTACCGAAGATAACCTGATATCTGATCTGGTTGTACGCGAGCCCTTCGGCGGCAGCGATCATAACTAGTGATGCACCGATTCCAAAATTTAGCCGATGCCGATTCTTTGCCTCTATTTTAATAACAAATCTATTCCCTTCATAAATTTTACTAATCTTTTGTGTAAACTTTCAATTTTCCTATTTTTAAATTTCAAATTTGTTTAAATGCTTTTCCTGAAGCTCACTCCACAATATACGACACCAGGACTTGTTACTCGTATATCGTAGCTAAAATGATGTTAAAAAGTTTTATTACTTCGTAAAATGATAAAATAATTTTATTTTTATAAATTGAATACCAGTATTTAAAGTAGTTTTTCTTTACGTTGAAGGTATTTTCTTTCTTTAAACAATTATTTTTCATTTAAAATTTCAAGTCCGTGGTTGGAGAATTTGAATAAAGGAAATTGCTAATATAATTTTGGTTTACAAAATTATTAAAATACTTAAATAAGAATAGTCAACATAATTAGATGGTTTAATATATAAATTATAGTGCAACTTAATATAGAATTATTATTAATATAGAGTAAGAGATTAAGATAGTTTATAATATTTAGAGATTAGCTAGTTAGAGAAAATGTAAATTTATGGCCAACTAAACTTAAGCTTTCCCTTTTTTGAATGTAAAATATTTTTATATAATTACACTTTGAAATGAGTATAAATTATCGTAAATAGCGTTTTTTTGTTTGTTCAATTTTCTGTAAATGTAGAGTTTTTATAATGAAAATTTGGATCAATGAAAGAGAGCCACACCCAGTCTTCTTTAGGTAGCTTTATAAGGCTAACTAACAAATATATAACGAGTTAACGACCTAACCTAACCAATCGGCAACTAGACTTTCGCAGGGCTGATTTCGATGGCCTTCTTTTAAAAATAGTTTAAGTGATTTAGTGTTGGTAAACAATAGCAATATAGATGATATTTGGTGTGTATTAAAGAGTTCATGGAAAGAGAGCTCATTTGTTCCTCTCAAAAATCGGCCAAATACCACTTGTCACCGCAAATGGTTCAACATCGATATTAGTTCCGCTGTGAAGGAGAGAAATAAAGCGTACAAACGCTGGAAAGTGACCGCTGACTGTAGGCGTAAACGAAAATTTGTAATTCTATGGCGGCGTGTCAAGACTGATTAGAAAAGCAAGACGTAGAGAAGTCATTTCTGTCGCTAAATCAAATCTTAAAGAATTTTTTTTTAGTCATGTAAACGGCAAAAAGCCAATTAAAAATAGCATAGTTCCTATTAAAGATGAGACGGGGGGGGGACTAAAATATAGCATTACTGACGTAGCAACTGTGCTGAACAATTTTTTCACGTCCGTTTTTTACCAGAGGTAACCTCAAATATCCCTGCAGATACAATTCTCGTTCAAGGTGACTGTACAAATTTAAATAGTATTATCTGTTATGATGAAATACTGCTAGCCTTGACCAAAATGAACGCCTTTAAATCTCCTAGTCTGGACAAATTTGCGCCTCCAGTCCTTAGAGGTACAGGAGGTCATCGCTAACTTTCTTGTCTATATCTTTAACATAGTCCCTTGCACTAGAAGAGACTGGGAGCTGGTCAATGCGACTCCTGTTTTCAAAAAAGGAGACAAGGAATTACCTGGAAACTACGGGCTCCTTAGTTTGATGTCTGTTGTATGTAAGCTTTTAGTCAATAATTGCTGCAAGAGTGGTAGCTCACTTGAAATTGCACAACCTCTTAACAGATTCCCAGAATGGTTTCCGTAGGCATATCTCCTGCCTGACTAACCTGCTGGAATTCTTCCATAACATGTTTTCGGAATACGGTCGCTCCAGGGTAGTAGACATAGTATATTTTGACTAAAAAAAAAAAAAAAAAAAAACCTTTTGATAGTGTCACATAAGCGACTTTTGACAAAGGTAAGCGCCCTTGGTATAAATCATGTCCCAACCGGTGGGCCATGATGGATTTTCTAGTGGGCCACAACTAGTGTTTGTAATGCTTCAAAATAAGTCAGATATATTACGAAAAACATCCTTATATCCTTTTATATATATATATATATAATACATATATGGGCCACCATAGTAAAAAGGTTGGGAACCACTCTATAAATGGTACCGTGACCACGTGGATAGAATACTGGTTTAGCGATAGGGTAATAAACGGTGAAGTCTTAGGGTAAGCATCAGTAACAAGCGGCGTCACACAGGGGTCGGTACTGAGACCGCTTTTACTCCTTATTTACATGAACAATATGAACTAGTATATTAAGCACCATATTAAAATTCGCTACTGACACCAAGTTAGGTTTCTGTGTGGACAGAGCGAAAGGTGTCTTGAAAATCCCAAATGACCTAGATCGGCTCGCGAACTGGCGGACCACTTGGCAAATGCCTCTTAACCCGAACAAATGTAAAATAATGTACATTGGATCCCGAAAACAATGTGCAAACTATTTGCTGCACGGGCAGGAATTTGCAGCGACCAACTTCAAGTTGTAAACTGGAACCGAAATGGTACAACAAAAATATTCGTAAGTTTCACGTACGAGATTGTGTATTACTGGAATAAACCTCCTGAAGTTTTTTCAGCTCCGTCAATACGTTCAAAAGTAATTTTGATATGTTTTATATAATCTGGAGTTAAAATTAATGTTCAAATATTTGATTTGAATGATGATCGTGTATATTCCCAGTTCAGACTGTTCCGTAAAATTTCTCGGCAGTTTTTTTTCTTTCCAAACCTGCTCACCGTGGGCTGGTGGTGGGGGGGGATGGTGAGAAGGGGGGAAAACCACCTTGCTTTTTTGTGCTAACTGTTCTCTCTGAGTGGTCTGCGTTTTAACGAAATCTGCGTGTACCACCCAGAATAGGCTGTGAAAGTGTTGTGGCTCCCTCATTTCCTCGTAGCACACACCCTCTATCATCTCTATATCTTTGACTCTAATAATTTAAATATCTTCACTGAGGCTGCTAATTTTCCATCTGTTGAACGTCCCTCCGCATTTGTCTTCATAGGAACCCCTCTTAATACAAATTTGGGTATGCGTGAAATAATGCCCTCGCATAGAGCATTTTATCAAGAGTTCTTATAGGTTATATTAGAATTAATCGTCTTTAATCATATATTTTTAAATATGTACCTCTTGCTGAGTATACCGTTATTCCTCAAAAAGATAGATAATCAAAATTGATGATAGATGCGGGTTGATTACGTGCCAGTTAAATATTTTAAGGTTAATAACTATATTTTCTCTAAAGAAGTCTCGTAAATTGTAGAAAACTTCAAGGTTGGAGGTACGTGATTCGAATGTTGTTAACTCGAGATGCGTAATTATGGGGATGTGAGTGACATTGTAATTAATGATTCGTGCGGATCAAGTTGTTGTACGCAGAAACTAGTCGAATCGTGCTTTTAACTCGAGGGCCACTACGTGATGTATGATAAAAACCTGCCCCACTTCTTTAGGAACTGGTTGAGTTAAAATTGATTTAACTTTTACTTTCAGTATATACCTTAAAAGGAATTGCTTCGACCCCTTATTTATTCAAAACAACTTCGTATTTCGCGTAAAACTGTAGGTCCCCTTCGTCGTACGACCTTCATAAATGTAACAAACGAGATGGAAACAACTCCCACAAACATCATAAAAGTAGTCTTGTTTTTTGGCCAAAGATACTAGTTCTCTCCTAGTCAAGAACTACAAAAGTCGTTCATAAATGCCAATATTGTTTATATATATTAGCGAAACATCTTATTGCAAACAATGATTGTTTATAGAAGCTAATATTGAATGCCATTTACCAAACATTAATTAAAGTATTGCGGAGAAATGACGAAAAGTTACGTAATTTGCGAACTTTACGTAATCTTAATTAGGTTTTAAATTCTTTTGTGAAATGAGGTTTTTTAATTAAGAACGGGTGTTCTTTCACCAACGATTAGTTAAGTCTTGTTAAAATGAAATCCTTTCTTCTGCTTAAATATTAAAATATCTCTTGTGGAGAATGTCTTGTTGAAAGAACTTATTTTTAATATATTCGCTTTGACAGTTGGGCGTGGAAGGGAATAATACACCACACACACACACACACACATATATATAGATATATATATATAGATATATAACATTCCTATATGAAATAATGATGCTTGAATGGTAAGATAAATGCGGTGGTCGACCGCGAGTAAAACTGGTGGTGTATTGAAAGGCGAGGAAAAAAATTGACATTGCTTCGTTGTCCGACCATGAAATCGTGAGATGTCGCCTCCAACACCTTTTGACGTAACTTATTTGAGAGGTTTTTACCATTTAAGAACCACAAAAAAAAAACCCATCTGAGGAAAGAAAAATCTCACGGACAGACGGATAAGGAAATTTATGTTCGATGCGTCGTGGGTTATTTTTGAATTTGATGAGCTTCGATTCGAGTGTCGAGGTTTGGGGGGGGGGGGGGGGACTCTTCCTGTTCTATAACCATGACTATAAAATGAGATCATGGGTCGTACCATTTAAAAAAAAAAAAAAAAAAAAAAAACAGGGTCGTAATAATGTCATAATACTTTTGTCGGTTATTTCATTTCCTTCGTAACGGCAAAAGGTCACGTGACCACGAGGGTCTACTACAGCTTTATTCGGGATCCAAACCATCTAAGGGTCGTTACATCATCTGAACGCGGACGACGGTCATCCATCCAACTCCTGATTAAAATCAACGTCGCTTAAACTTGATAATCTAACGGGAAACGGTGTTGCAAAGTGGTCACAACGTGGCCAAGACTGGGATTATATACGACGTCTGACCGACATGACATTCTCTCCACATGTATATTGTGGATTAGGTTAGGTTAGCTTAGCTTAGCTTAGGTTAGGTTAGGTTAGGTTAGGTTAGGTTGTTAGTTTTTTAGTGTCGATGTTATGGTCTTATCAATCCAATGGGTATAAATCCACCGAAATCATCGTTATAATATGGTTGTATTATTCACGTAACGACAGAAAATGTTGGGGTGAGGTTCGGGGTAGGGGTATTTAACAAAGAACCTTTTTCGAAATACATTTAAAATTAATTTAAATATTTTATTTGTAACATTAAAAAGTATAAAAAATAAATTAAATAAAATTATTATTTTAACGACCTATATACTACTTTCCAATAGAATTCTCTTCTTATCACCAATCACTTCCCTTCTCTATTATTATTTATTATTGAAGCAACTTCATTTTTGTACCTGGTTACAAAAGGAATTCCTTCTGTGGCAATACCAAATAAATTAATAGGTAATTCAGAGTTAAAACTAGGTTGTTCGTTACTTCGAACGAATTAGAGATCTTTAAAAAAGATATGACGGACGGCTAACAACGTCAAATGCGGGACACTAGAAAGGAAAGATTTTGGAATATATAAATTCGTAGTGACGAAACGAGCGCGCGCGCTAAAAAAAAGAAAAAAATATCCATCACAACTCGTATTAAACGAACGAGAGTGTTAAGTGAGAAAAGCTGGAAATTAAAAAATTTGAAGGAGGGCGGATTAGAAAGTGCTAAGAATGATACTAAAGAACGGTCAAAGCGTAACAAAATGTATAATTGTCAAGGACAATTGCGATTTAGAATTTCGTCCTTATGACAGCTTCATACGTACTTACAAATTCAATAAAAATTGCTGGAAA
>JAJOZX010003125.1:377500-482500 GCA_023014485.1 Bathynomus jamesi
TTTCATTTGATTCTCTCCAAACACTCAAAAACAGGTATTCAAGTTGGAACGCTACAAGGTGAAGAAGCATAAAAAGGGCGGAGCTTGAGAAGACATTGTCGTGGTTCCGCCAATCAGAGCAGCGAGAACTAGTGATGTCATAAAATCATAGATATAAAAGCAAATGCATATTTCATTCAAAGCCGTTTCTTCTTTTTACTTTATAAAACACTTTTCTTTGACTTGATCAGCTATGAAGCGGATGGTGGGTGTTCTACGTTTGGAGTATATATGTATATATTAAGTGTGATTAACGGTAGGCTTATTTATAATAATCATTCTAGCTCAGAAGATCAGTTTGCTGTATTTGATGTTAGTGGTGCGCGCTATGTACAGTAGATGTATATAAAACACTAATGAACTTCAGAAATATTAAGCAATAACTTAAAATAAATTCTCGCTCGCTATATTATCGTTGAAAAGATTGTACACAATGTTTATTCGGAATTATCATTATTTTTATGAATAATGCAACATCTTGTATACACGCCACATATACACACTACACAACATACACCACTAGCCACACAACTGTATAATGGAACCAATACACGTTTACACACACACACACACACACACACACACACACAAAATCATCTTAACCTTGAAAAATAACAATTGACACCATCAGAGCGTTCATGAATAAAGCTTTATAAAAAGCATTTTCCCACCTTTTCATTTAATTGAAGGTGTACACAAATTAAAACTCAGTTTTTGTTTCGAATGATCTAAATAAATGTATTGTTTTTACAAAAGTGCAACAGGGTGAAATTAACACGTATGAGATACGACAAGGTGGTTAATTTGCACAGTATATATTTTTAAAATGTTATAAGCAGTATTAATGAATGACCTTTTAATATTGTCCATATTTTATTAAGTGTTCCGAAAGTTTTGTGTGAAATGGAATTATACTTGTTTATAATATATATTTTTATATACAGGGTGTTCTAAAAAGGACGTTCTACTTTGTTCAATTCATGTTAGAGTATTTGATATACAAATTTTACATTATTATTTAAACTTTGGAAATTTTTCATAAAGTTTTAGGCTAGACTATCAGCATATATATATATATATATTATTATATATATATAAAATTTATTATATTTACAAAACTTTTCTGGGGACACTTGTTCCATCATCAGTGGTCTAAAATTCAACACAAACCACACATAATCATTGTCACAACAAATTCTCCGCCTCTTCCCTACCATAAAGTCCCTATCACGCGGCTGTTAGTTTTTCATCGCTGAATCGTGTCCCGCTTAAAACCAACTGTAGCCGTTTACATATTTAATCAACAATTAAATTTTTAAAAATTTTATTTCAAAATCTTGTCGCTAAAGAGAGATTAATAAATCAGATACATTCGATTAATGGGTAAACGACTCCAATCGGTTTTAGGAGGGGGGGGGGGGGGGCACGATCGATTCATCGTTGAAAAGCGGCAACAAAAGGCATTGTGATATGGGCTTTAAAAAAGAAACTAACGTAAATCCAAAAACCAGCTAAACCAACTGTGCATACTGTAGGTAGCCAACCAACCTCAACGATAATATTTTCACTTTCAAACTCTTGTTTTCTAATAACGTTAGCAGTTCTTTCTCACAATATATACAATCGGTTAAAAAAAAACTCGTCAAATTTCTATGGTTTTTAACAATAAATATTGGTGGTAAGCGTGGACTGTACCACTGATTTTTCATATTTACTTTAAACCAAGAGTGTCCGATCCTTTTTGGAAAAGTGAGGTACTCTTCAACTTTGTTCCTGCGGAAGAGTGATCTAGATAGGAGGCGTTCCGTACGACAGTGACGAGCGCGACAAATTTACGTTTCGAGAAAACGCGCGTTAAAGTTTTAAAAATGTAGGTATGGTAAAGAGGAAAGAACAAGTGTCCAAAATTGGGACCATGGCGGGCTCGTTACTGTCGTACGGAACGTCTCGTATAGTCTTGCCCGTACTTACCCGCCTTACACACACACACACACACACACACACACACACACACACACACACACACACACACACACACACACACCATCCTCGCTTCTTTCCACTTCCATATTATACATTTGCAATCGTATATCACGTCACTATTTTTATTCTACTAAATAGTAAAAAAGTATAAAATTGCAGACTACAAAAATGTATTCTAAGAGTAACTTTTAAGATCTTGATAATAAATTATGTATCGTCAGTATGCATTTACGATGACTTTTTCTTTTTATGACTATTTTTTTATAGTTAACCGCAGGTCTGGAGAAACACCCATTTCTCCCTCCCTCGCGACGGACTAAAAAATGCTTGGTGACCCGACCAAGGGTTGGGCACCCTCGCTTTAAACAGATCCCCGAGACAAATATAAATTTAACTTTTTATACTTATAAGATAAACCGGTATTCACTGCGCTTTATTTTGGACAAATTAAAGGAGGCTTAACTTTTTTTATTTTTTTTTATCCGTCTTTAAATTTTAATTAATTTAATTAATTTAATTAATTTTTAAGTAATACCCTAAAATTTTCTCTAAATATTGTTCAATAGATTTAGTTTGATAACTTAACCTTTCCAAGCAATTTCTCGCAAATAAAATTATTATATAGCATTCAATAATAGTGATTAAAAATTCTATATTTTTTACACCATAATGATAGGAGTAGACTGTAAACTTAGTTCAAATAGTACCTTATATTGGTCAAGGCCTTAGTGTCATTGTTCATTTTGAACATCCAGTTTACTGTTGAACAATCCGTTGAATGAAAAAAAATATGAATAAATTATATATGTATATTGTATGTATGTAGACTACTCGGGTGTCTGAAACCAGAGTAATTCAAATTTTACTTTCGTTAGTATCTTGTTTGAGGCGAATGAATACAAACCAGATTTCATGAAAATTAAGTTGTCCAGAAAAGTGTAACACGAATCAGTCGTGCAAAAATACAATATTTGCCTCCCCAAAATCCATTAATCTCCGAACAAAAACAAATTAACAATCTAATTTAAATTACAGTATCTTGCCTAAACTTTTGTTTGTATGCGTGTGTGTAAATTGGTGGTGTATATGTAAGGATGTATATACAACAGTGAATATACACGTTTATGGAATATAAATTTAATTTATCAAATTATTTAAAGTCTGTTTTTTCTTCCTGGCTGAAAACTTGTTAAAATCCAGTACTCGCGTGTTATTAATTAACTTCAATACGATGTGTATATACGAATCTGGGTGCGTTGTTTCAACACACACACACGCGTCATTCTTTGATTTGATCATTAATAATAACGTACGACCAAATTCTCCGTTTAGATTTTTGGTTATTTTAATAATAATAGTTTGCTAGAATTTCTTGCTTGATTCTGGTACGTTTCACCTACTATCGCTCTCCGACGTTTCGCGCAAAGTTTCTGCGATCAAAATCAAAATCGGAAAATACTCGTAAAGTTATTTTGAAATTTGAATTTAAATAATTCGAAAATAATAATGTACACCATTATCTGTATGACCATGAATATATATATAGATATACATATGTTGTCTCGTATAATTGAACCCGATACTGTGAAGGAGTTACTGAGGTGTGGATACCAATAATGTTAGTATAAAATCTACTGAAAGAAAATTTATCGAAAAATAATTGACAAACTGAAAATGAAGAGACGAGAAAGTAAATACAAGTCCAAACTATAGACCTCATTCATAATGACATATTTGTAGTACTGTAATTACCAAACCTTAAGTTCTATTCACACGAACCGCGTAAAACGTGCCTCTTTAAAACTAACTTTTGGGGGGGGGGGAGGGAGGGAATGCCACAATGCGTACAGACGTGATGACTACTAATATTGTGAAAGAGGATATTGTGTAAAGAAATACATAAGCGATTACCAAAATTTACACAATTAATTCTAAAAATTATGCGTTTTTTTTTTTTTTTTTTTTTTTTTAAACTAAGATATTTGTTAATGGTCCAAAATTAACCATACTTAGTTTGTAATGATTTCAGCCGTATTTTCGATTCGGTCCACAGATGTCTTCGAGAGAGTAGATTAAAGGATTTTGCCATTATTTCCTAAAAATTGATATATTATTTGCTTTTCGTATAATGGATTTTCATCTTGAAATATTTTAACGTGATTAAAGTGTTATTCCTCGTTTACAAAACCAATTATAATTTAATAATGGCTAATAGGCATTTCTCATCCTCCATCAAATGAATTTGAAGAGGGAACGCGATTTGTTACGCGATCCGTTTTACAATTGTTTCAACTTCCTTCATCCTCGTCTAATCTCATTTTGCCCCACGTAACGAAACTAAACTTAGCTTGACCATTTAGATGTATGTAACGAGAACAACCGCGCAACCCATAAACCCCTAATTTGCTCAGGTGGGTGGGCAGTTGCTCCACATGCAGGAAGACTTCATCCACCTACTAAAATAAAATAAGAGTATGTACGCATCAACGTGGACATTTGATTTATTTGTGATCAAATACGAATACAAAAGAGAACTATTTTAACCCACCCACTAAAATTGTCTTGGAAGTAGCCCTGACCAAAAGGAGTTTATGCCACGCGCGCACTATTCAATGATTGAGTCCTTCGAACCCTTTTCCAATAATTTGGTACGTTTGAGAGGGTGTTTTAGAGTGAGGGAGTGGGGGGGGGGGGGGGTCGGTTCTGAATACCGTCAAAAAATTACTAAATGAATGGAAACCCCTCACCATTATGAAATAAAATGTAGAAATAGATCGGCATCATTTAAGTATGTAGATTTTATCGTATCTTACTCTTTCAACGCGGTAAAACAAGTTTTTTTTCTCCCATGGAAATCATAATACTGCTTCGGATTATTATTTATATTTTAAATGTAATACGATTAATAATTCGCGTGTTCGTATTAAAATAAGCGATTTTTAATGTATTTTACTCATCTCATTTATAAGGATTAAATTCTATTTAGATAAATCGCAAATGCAATTTTAGGATTTAGAATATAACAAGTTTTGAAATTTAGGGTGAAACTGTAATGCATCTCGGTATTAGTTTTATGTATTTTTAGTTTTTTTTTTTTTTTTTTAAATGCGGAAAACGGGTTTATGTATACTTCGTGTCGAAACATGCTTATGTATTAATTAAATCTTAATGTATCATTATTATTTAGATAAGAATTCGCATTCGTTTTTGACGACTAAAAATCACAATTTCAAAATGAATGCAAACTTCAAAATTATGAAATAATTAGTGAAAAGGGCTTTAATAAGAAAATTAACTTCTTTATAAATTATCTTATACACAATATAAATCATAAATAAAATTTTGCCAATTAGTTTTAAGATTTATGATTCACCATATAATTTTTATTACTGTATTCTAGTTAAATTTAACTAAACGTGTACATAAAAATAATTCACTAGAATTTCGCAATTGTAGTTAAAATTTCAATTTTTTCTCTTGCTCAGAAATAAATATATATATATATATATATATATATCAGTTCAGATTTTATTTTCTGAGGTGATCAACCTTGCTTTTATATTTTTAGATATCACGTATAGAATTTATCATCTTTATTTTAAAACAAAGGAATTCGATTAAAGGTGAGAAAAACGAAAGGGATATTGACTTCGAAAACTTTTTTTTTCTTTCTTCAACCTCCTAATCTTTTCAATCTGAAAATGAGAATTTTTTTTTTATTAATGATATCCTTTCAAACCATTGTAATAGAAAAGGAGACGCCGGATGTCCCTTGTACGAGAATTAAAATGTATAATTTATTTATTTAGTTTGGGATGTAGAAATAAGATTTTTATTGTTACACTTACGATTTATATAAAAATACACGAGTTTATATACATAAATATATATAATATAAATAAATATAATTATTCTCCTTTTTCCAAATTATAAAAAGAATCTCACGTTTATAATTTAGAATTACGAGGATGACACCGTAATTAATGATGTATTGTTTCCCCTTCCGTATATATATATATATATATATATATATATATATATATATATATATATATATAATATATATCTTAGGTTTGTGATTTTTAATATAAAATTAAAAATTTTATTTTATATAATAATAATAATAATAATAATAATTATCACGAGTTGTAACGCGTGATATTGCTTATTGCGTGTTTTTATCGTTACTTCATATCCATGCTGGAACGGGGGACTTTTATAAATGCGTGTCGAAATGGATGAGTCTATATCCTTGTCATACATGTGTATATATATATCCTGTTGCGATAATAGGAACGTCTTTTTTTTAATACCTGCTAAAAGTCAACTATTGTATATGGCTCATCAGGAAAGAATTTAGAGATCACACACACACACACACACACACACACACACACACACACACACACAGGCCATGCATAACCCAGTATGAATACATACAATCTACAGGATGTCTCTAAGTCCCTGTACCCACTTTACCCTCGCCTTATTCTAGTAGGGTTTATGGGTAAAGGGACTTATGGGGACACCTTGTACATTATAGTATACGACTAACCCCAGATTGATCTGGTGCTATATAACAAATACACTTTAAATTTGTCTGTAGTGCGACCTTCAATCTACGACAAGTAGAGGGAAAATAGACACTGTCTCAAAACCTATTTTTCAAGTTTTTATTAACTTTACCTTATTTATAGTTGCAATAAACTTTTTACGACAAATTTATTGCGTTTCTTTGATTTAAAATTAAATTTTTGAACATGAATTTCAAAGAAATGTCGCTATGAAACGTAAAAAATAAGTAATTAATAATTTTTCAATTAATTTTTTTATTTTGGGAAAAGCTCGTAAAGTATTGGAAAAAAAATAAAAATAAAAATAAAAAAATAAGGATGATGCCTTGAATATTTGAGCTTATATGCCGCATTTCCTGTACTTTGTATACGTCTGGAATTAAGTTTGGATAATAGTGTTGGATTTCTTTTATCGTCTCGGTTCTATATTTCACTGATTCTTTAGTGTTGTTCAATGTAGGATTCTTTGCCTCTGTACTCGTATGTTACCAGGGTCGTATAACAAAGGGGACCTACCGCTTAACGTGGAATCCTATAACCGCGGGTCGCTACATCATCCAAAGGAGAGGACAGTCGCCCATCCTACTACTGAGCAGACTCTAACGTCGTTTAACCTTGCTGATCTTACGGGAAATTGCTGTGGTTTGGTCCTCCTTGGATTTACGGATATGCGTCTGCATTGACCTCGAAAATTGTACTTATCAACCGAACGTGTATAATTTACTCCACTCGACTGACGAGTACAGTTACTATCTTGTATTTTATGACGTTGTTTTACAGTTTGCTCATTAAATGTACGCCATTTTATTACCACTTTCAATTAATAAAAGTAGGAATTTTTTTTTTTTTCTAATTACCAATTAATTACATTTGTCGTAAGTTGGAATGAGTTATTACTCTATGTAAGCGGTATCGAATGAAGGCATCTCGTTAGGTGGGTTTCCTTTTTCCCAACGAGATGAATGCTCCAAGTTGTTCCCTTTCTCCCATCCCAAGGCCAAGATAGGTCAAACTCTATCTTTTCCCACATTTCTGCTTTCCTTCATCCCACGGCGCCTCTTTTATATACTCCTAATACTGTCGTAGTAATTGCGGTTTATAACCGCGGCACGTGGTGGTGGTACCAGTATAGCCGCATTTACAGTTAGTAATTAATGCTTCATACGTTTATTTTCGCAGCGGGTCGTAATCATTCGTCAATTACCTCCATTTGATACGAGGAAGTCTGTGTCGTCTTTTTCTTTTATACGTTCGTTTTTTCATTTATTTCTTTAATGGAGTGTCGTTGTGTCGTTAATTCCTTTACGATCATGTTGGGTTTCTTCTAAATTGCTCTCTTTAGTTGAGTCATTCAGTTTAATGGTGGATCACACATCGACTCAGTGACAAGGAAAGGTACGTGTGTGTGTGTGTGTGTGTGTGTGTCCCCTATCTTGCTTCATGTTTATTAAATTAAGGTGTTGCACCTACAAAATATTTGTCTCGCTTTTTATTTTGATTCTTTCGTTCAGACCATGAATAGATTTTCAAATCTATTTTCAAGATTTAAGTCTCGACAATGATTGAAGGAAAGCCCAATTAAATTTCAAATAATTTCATTCATTGCCATAAGTTTTCATCTCGTTTAAATAAATATAAAATAACATTAATCTCCTTCAAATATATTTCTAGGAAAGTATTATATATTATATTATATACACTTCTATTCACCAATTTATTTATTGTTTTGATCGTGTAAAAGTGTCCGTATTGGATGTGCGCCAAATGTATTTTGGAAAATGACACTCGCATGGATTATTATTTTTTTTTTTTGTGTGTGTGGGGGGGGGGAGGCAGGAGTTTCCAGTAAAACCAAAGTTTACAGAATTTGTTTACAGAATAACTTCCTGCAGCAGAGCATCGTACTGTTGTTCCAGAACGTGCTGGAATAGGTTAAACACCGAAACACTTCTTTAAAAACTAAACACTATTTTCATTGTACGTCGAAATGATTATCACACTCGTGTGCAGGACAGAAACACTTTTTTTTTTTTTTATTCGTTTCATTACGTTTTTTTTCTGATCATTTCCTGAGAGTTAAAAAAACCTTTTTATTTTTAATACTATGTTCCGCAGGTATATTTTAACATTAATTAGACTAGACATTGAACCTCGCGAAAATTTAGATCGTTATAAAGGCATTCATTGAGAACAGACAAATTAACTGTGGGGGATGGGGGGAGGCTTTTTTTTTTTTAAATTTGTTTTATTCTTATTTGATACTTGAAAAATATGATTGCCAATATATATATTATACGGTTTAATGGTACGTGAATAATTTTAATATACAATTGTTGTAGAAAAATAGGGAAAGTGTTAATTTAATGCAATGCAAAAGTTAGTATATGCATTTTCCTTCTCTTTGAAGCATTTAGAATCTATTTAAAAAAAAAAAAAAAACTACTTTTTTAATTTAGTGAACCGCTAAATAATAATCTGAAATGTTGTACTAAAAATACAATGAATTGAAACATTTATCCGCAAGGAAATGTTGAATTATGACAATACTTCCAAAATCCATTTTGGTATCGTGTTTTCTGCGCGAAGATCTGCGCAGAAAATATAATTCACACGAGAATCTTAAGTTTTTTCCGAGGAAGTGAAAATTGTCATATCCATATATAAATTCTGAATGTCCTTTGCAAACCCTTTTTGAGTCGTCATCAATCTTTTTTAACTCGTTATCAATCCTTTTTAGTATTAATTAATACGAGAACGCCCTAAATATTTTCACACAATGACGTCTTACTCGATGAAGCACTATCCATCTCCACCTTCCTCCGTATTTCCTCTTCTTTCGCTTCAACGCGAACTGTCCTTGCCCGTTTGAACTTCTTCTTTATAGCGATCACCGTGGCAAGCGCCATTTATTTTCATTATGTTCCCGTTATCATAATGATAAGGTTTAGATTCACCTTCAGATCATCGCGGAGAACAAACGCAATTCATTTTCAGGCTCGTTCATTATTACTATTGTTTATTAAAAATAAATTTTTAACTTATTGTTCATTGTTTTCAGTTTTTAATCAGGGTTAATTTTGAGACGGTTCATGGGCTTAGATTGATACGGTAGCTGCTTCATACTATAAATGAAATGTAAAGATTTAAACATTTTTATGTACTAAACTGTCGTTGCTGTTTTATATTTTTGTCTTTGTTTGCAGCATCCCGCATTATTTGTGGGATTTGGTGAAGGAGGGAATTGCTCACACACGCTGGAATGCGCAGATAAAGCCCCCCCGATTCCCAACCTATTGGGGATTGGGAGGGACGTGCGTGTTACTAAATTCCCCTCTGGTTATCCATTAATGTGTCTACTAAATTGGATGCAGATTACTCTGGCCATTTAGGGGACTCCCTCCCAGTCTACTTCCTCAAGGAGGGGGACTGAGAAGAGCGGATGTGTTACTAAAACCTTCCCTGGTTTTCTTAATGTGTATATAAAGTTTAGTGCAAATTAACTTAGCTGTTTAGGCGTGTGTAAACGAACAGACCACACAATCATATATGCAAAGGTGGGCACCCGGGCCTCAAACTGGACCGACGGTCCCGGTCCCGGTCCTTTCTGAAGATAGGACTTAGGAACGACTCGGTCCTCGGTCCTTATATATAATATAAGTGAAAAATTTGATAAAAATGAAATTAAAGACACCGGAAATCTTTAATTTTATTAACATAAATTCTAATTAATACAATACATAAATGATGAATAAAAGTTAAGTTAAATGCTTGAGTTTCCCTTCAAGAAGACTAGCATTTCAAAATGGCTGTCACTGAGCCCTGACCTTTTCGGCTTGACGTCCTTCCCCAAAGAGAAGAGCCTCTCCACGGCGGCATTGGATGGGATAGGCGTGTTAAATTTGATGAACAAGTCCTTCAACGCCGGGCTGGGGAACTAGTCCTTGTTGAAGATGAAGGGTTTCAAGCACTAACATCAGTAGATTCTTCGTCTCCTCCAGGTGTTGAAACAAGTTTCAGTTCAGTCTGTCTCTTTCTGAGTCTTCTGGAGGAAACGATCCATCTTCTTTAGAACTTCAGATAATCACTAAACACACTAAAATCACTAAAAAAGACCGTCCAGACCGGACCGTCCGGAATTGCTTAAAAATGGACCGTCGCTCCTCATTTCGGTCCTCACTGAGAAAAGGACCGAGTTCCTGGAGTTCGGTCCTTTTGGAACTCGGTCCTGCCCACCTTTGCATGTATGTATGTATGTATGTTTTGTTGGCTTCATTGAACAGAAGTAGAGCGTATGTTTGTGAAATATCTAAGTGCAAAACAAGAATACAAGTCTGACATCTGTAAATAAATCACGCATTATTACTGTAAGACTGGTTATACATATAAATATCATGTGATTAAATCTTTTGATTAAAAATAATAGTTAAAAAATCTTAAAAGGTTGGGAAAAATAAAAAAGAGTTTTAAACTATTACTTTCATCATCATCAGGATTACAGTTTACCAACTCCAAAACATCAGTTCTTTACGCAATTCGGAATAAATCTCGTATCTTGTTTCCTAGTTTTAGCTTATAAACGAGACATATTCTAAATTTAAACCCGTTTTCTGTGAACGAATATAATCTACATTTGGAGCATAGGTACCTCTAATTTAAAATGATTCAGTTTTTGTGTTACTGTAAACGTAACCCTTCAAGGCCGATATTCCTATTCAAAATGAACTGGAATCCGTGTTGATCCTGTTCAAAGTAGGTCGGGTTAACGAATAAAAATTAGCAATTTTATTATGTTACAGAGTAAATGTTTCTGTAGTTCATTTTCAATTATTTTGAAGTATTTATTATTTTTTTATTTAAATACAAATACAAATAGAAAGTGAACCGTTATTTAAAATGATTATATCTTTTTAAAGTTAATTTCATATATGGAGTTTTTAAACTTTAAGAAATTTACAATGTATTATTTTCAATTCAACAGTTCCTGATACTGCTTTTGTCCGGGATTGCCCGTGGCCAGTTTTTCGGGGTAAGCATTTTTAAATTTTTTTTTCCAAGTACATAATTCACAGAGCGAAGTTGTTCTCGTTTAAGATGCTACTTTACCGCTCTCGTAAAATTTAAATTTATATGTACCAAATTTGTATTATTTAATTTACGAACACGTACACTTTTGGTAAAATGGTCGCCGAGGGAAAAAAAAAAAAATCTAATCAGAAATGGTTAAGTTTTGTTTTTGAAATTTTATTTACCACAGTATCGCCAAAAATGAATAATGTTAAAATAAAAATACCAGTTACGATATTTTTATACTTTTTAAACATTTTCTCGGCGAACTTTTTTCTAAAATTGTGTGTTACATATATTCTTGTATCGTTTTTCATTGGAAAATGTGAAAAATGTTACCTTTTTTAAGAGGGGGAGGTATTATTATTAATTGTATTGTTTTATGGACTGATTCCTTATGGTGATTTCAGTTTGATGACACTCTTGAAGATAATTCTAGATCTAGAGAGGACTTCTTCAGATCCAGACCCAGACCCAGAGCAAGACCATCCAACCATTTTCGTAGGTTTGACGATTCGGATGAGCACTTTTTCAGGGGAAACAGAGGCAGAAACTCCCTTGACATCTCGGACGAAGACTTCTTCGGCAGAACCAGAAACCGCTTTGGTAACCACCAGGAACTCGACAGAAATAGCTTTTTTGGAACGAACAGAAACAGCTTCGTAAAGAACAGAATTCCCAGCTTCAACAGAAACACAAATTTCAGATCTACTTCAAACTTCAACAGAAATCGTTTCAACAACCGATTAGAAATAGATTCCGTCGAGGACCTTTTTGATGATCTCTTTGATGATGATCTTGACGACCGTCTGAGGGCCCAAAATACTCTGTCGAGGCTCGGGAGCAACTTTTTCAGGAACAGGTAGGAAATTTTTTAATTCATTTCCAACCATGAATCGAGACTTAAAAAAGTAAACCCATAAACTGATTAAATTAGTGAACTATAAATTAATTAATTAATTAATTAATGAATAAATATAATTTATTTCCCAGATGTAAATAAATTTAATTTAATATTAATTTCACGAATTAATAAAAATGATTACCGTAACTTGTTATACACGCATGCCTGAACACAAGGACGGACGCACGCAGGGAACACGCACACTATATATATGTGTGTGTGTGTGTGTGTGTGTGTGTGTGTGTGTGTGTGTGTGTGTGTAAGGTCAGTAATATAAGTCAAAATTTCATGCATTTTCTTTTTTCATTTAAAGGTAGCTATTGTTTGGTGAAAATTGTACTTAATTTTGTTTTAACAGCCATTTTTTTTCATTGTTTGTGAGAAGAATTCGTCTTGGGTGAAAAGTTTTGTTTTGTTACGATTATTTTGTAATCTTTTTTATTTTTTTATTTTACCGTGTTTCGTTTTAGTTTAAACGTGATTTTATTAATATCGGAGCATAGATTTGAGTAAAAAAAAAAAAAAGTTAAGAGCTCCGTTTTCATGAAGTTTCACTTTTAAATGATCATCATGTTTCATTCCAAAAGGATTTTCACTAATTTTAATTTTTTTCTTTTTTTTCTGTCTGTCTGTTCTGTCTGTCTGTCTGTCTGTCTGTCTGTCTGTCTGTCTGTCTGTCTGTCTCGCCTTGAAGATGAAAACTAATTCTGGAAAAACTCGTTCCAGTACTGATCATTTTACTCCATTAATATAAGTTTCGTGTTTTAGATGAACTCGGTATTTCATTTTACATTTTGTTCAGATAGTAATTAACCCTTTAAGGACTGAAGATGCCATTTGCTAACGTTTCAAATACACGCATTCATAACTTAACCCTACAAAAAATTCAGGGCTTAAAGGGTTAAATTGTAGTTTTGGATGTGCTAATTTTTAATTATTAAAACTTTATCTTCCTAGTGGATCATCGTCTCAAAACAGAGGTTTTAACAGTTTTAATACGAGGCTCGGTAGTAATCGTGTCAATACACCAACAACAAGAACCAACACAAGGCCATTCCAAACACAGTTTACCAACAATAGAAATGCCCTGAATCACTTTTCCATCCCAACACACACCAACCGGTTTAATAATGGTCTCTCCTTTGGAACCACTTTGGGGAATACCAATAACCGGCTCAACACCAACAGGAACCAGTTCAGCAGCAGCAGCAGCAGCAACCGAGGATTTCCTCTGGCTAATACTTTCAGCAACAGAAGGACATCGACAAGTAACTTCAACCGGAGAACACCATCCACCAGTAACAACCGCTTCACTAGTTTCAACAAGAGGAGCCCAACAAGTCCCCTCAACACAGTCAAGAGTAATACTTTTAGCGCGACTAAAAGGTCTTCTCCTTTACCTCCCATGCCGGGGTTTAATTGGCCAGGTGGTAATGGTTATTACGTCAGCATGAGAACCGGCAATTCGAAACCCATCAGCTATTTTGTGAAATACGACGATTAAATTTATTTCTTAGAGATTAATGTCAACTCTTTAATTTACATTAAAGTTTCTTAACACTCGTTAATATTTATTACTTTTTGTTTAAGTTCGCTTCATATCAAAATTTAAAGTACTAATTCTGTCCAACTGAAATTCATTTCAAAGATTAGGTCATCTTTATATAAAAGGAAGTCCTTAATATTTTAATTGAATTTTTTATGCAATTTCTCTATTCCACATTGGTTAAGTTTCTTTATACAACTTTGCTAAATTAAACACAGTATTTAAGAAATTCCATCTTGTTGACAATCAATCGTAGTTTTCGAGTCCTCTAAGAATATTTAAAAAAAAATTTTTGTGTAGTTGTGGAAAACAGCTCGCCGAAGAAATAATATATATGGAAAAAAATAACTTAAAAATTTTGCAGAAATTCGTAGGTGGTTAGAAGGATAATCTGAAAAAAAAAATTGGCGTCGAATACAGTATTATTTCAATTAGGTTAATTTTTCAACCATTATAAATTTTGAAAATGTAGTTGTTTTTCCATAGATTTTAATTCATAGGGCAAACTTTTTTTTTTTTCCTCCCCACTATTCATTTCGAAGATACACAAGGCTTTTTCATCTCCGCTTGACTAAAGTAAATGACTTTCGTAAGTTTTCCAAAAGTTTCCCAAAGGTAAAAATTAATGAAAGTTCAATACTTCAAGCGAGTGGAGATGTTTTTCAGGATTTCATATTGTAGTCATTAAAAAGTGCATTATAAGCGCTTAGCCGTAAGATTCATCATGTGTATATAATACTGTATGTAAGAGAGGTGAAATAATTGTGAATATTTGAAATTTAAAACAGCAAATTGATGAAAGAAATGTAATTAGGAAAAAATACATTTTTTTTAATTAAATTATGATTTCTTATTCATATTTGTTGTATCCATTTAAACTTTTCTAATTGCATGATTTTTTTTACCTCCATACTAACAGTCAAGGAGGGCCATAGAATAGAGGAGACTTACAGCTTAACGTGGGATCCGAAACACGGGTCATATCACCTGAATGTAGAAGATGGTTATCCATCCAACTGCCCCCCTGACTCGAAGCAGTGTTAATGATGCGATCTGAACATAGCTCTATCCATTAAATGGATAATGGTGGTGGTTTTGGGTAGTTTTGTCTTTGACGCTTCCAGTCACTGGAGACATTCGGGGCAGTATCAAAAGACTTTAAAAATTAAAACTTGAAAATATCAACCTGCAATTTAATGAGGATGAAATAAAAATCTGAAACTTTCATTCAAACTTTATTCTTTCTAATGAAAGACACTTTCTTTTTAAAAGTTTTCTGAACCTACAAAAATAATATCCTCACTTATTTTAAATAAATTTAATTGTAGACTATTTCATTAACAACAATATCACGACAGAATATTTCATTCTGTAAGAAATTATTGGAAATGTGACAGTCATATTTGTTCCATTGGCTCTGTGACGTCACTGACTACAAAATAAAGGAGCTATTCTCTGGTACTTGAACGCTTTGTCTGACCATCAAACCCTATTTTCCTTAATTCAAAAGTCTTTGGTTTTTTGTTCCAATTTGCTCTGTTAAAATTAGTTTTTCAAACAATAGTTTACATTAATAAAATTTAGATAGGAAGTGATACTTAATCAAATTATAATTATTTACAAACTATTATTAGTATCACCAGTTCACTGGAGAGTAGACTCTGTTACGTCCAGCTATGTATGAATGAGCTAAATCATTTAGTGCATAAGCAAACCTGTTCCCTTTGTTCTCTGTAGTAAAACCACTACTCTTTGTTTGCCAAATTATGTAGTGAAAATGAAAATGAAATATTACGTGCGCATATTCAAATTTTTCAATGAATTTATTCAGTTTGTGCATTACCAGATACTTGAAAGGGAGTATATACAGTATAAAACGTCATAAATAGTCTCCACATGAAAAAAAAAAAAAAAAACTTCAAAAACACTGTTTTTCCCTAGGTTTGTTCCTGCAAAAACCAACACAATTATAGAAAAAGAAGCTAATCCAACGATGGTTTTAAATGCCCTTCTTTCTAAATTAAGTACAAAGTGTTGCTGCTATATCCATTGGGAGCATACCAGGGAGCCTAAACGTGAGTTTCGTTATCGAATTTAGTTATGGTAACGAAATGAGAATTGGTCGTATTTTTCGCCTTTATTAAAGTCGACGTGTCGGGGCTATTTTCATTTGTGATTGACATTTCATTGTGAATTCCCCCCGGAGAAACGTTAAGGGCTTTCTCGTGATGCAAAGAATTGAAGACAAGAGGGGAAGCTTCGACATCTCCAGAGTTTTCAATCGATCCACCGCTTTCCTGCGATGCGAACGCCCTCTGGAGTTTCTTCGTCAGTCTCCGGAGTTTCTCTAAAGATGAAGTGGAGCCGACGGAAAGATGCTCCGTCAGGGAAATGGTTCTCGGTCCATTTTGGGAAATTGGGTCCGAAAGGGTAGGGAGGTTGCTCGAGTCTTCGAGGAAGGAATTTGGAGATCCTTCTTCCGGAGAAAACTTCACATTAGTTACGTTGTTCGGGATGTTATTGATGACGTAAGATTCTCCCTCCTTTTCTCGTCCCAAATTCAATGAGTGAGGCCTCTCTCTGAAACCCAACTTATGAGCTTCGTGGGAAGGGGAGACCTAATTATAAAAAAAGTTTTTTAGTTCTTTAATTCAAAAACTGAAGTTCAATGTCATATGAAAAATGAATTATTTTCTTTGATAAAATAAAAGTAATTCAATGCCTGAAACTTTGTATCAGTTTCACTGGCTGCTGTTACAATCCTTAATGTAGGAGTATAGGAAGGCTACTGTTACAATCCTTAATGTAGGAGTAGAGAGAGTATGCTAATTTACACTTCGATACGCCGTTAGTGCGAACCTGCCAATGGCAAATTTTTTTTGAAGAAAGCTGACTTACGTTTATAATGGCTTATGTTAATACGTTTCTCTAACAGAAAACAAAGATAAGATTCTATTATTCTACTTTGAATCATTTCTGATGTGTGTTTAGGAATGGTGAAACTGGAAAACATGTTTACGGTGAGAAATTTGACCGTCGTGCAAGGAACATGAATAATAAAATGAAAAAATATGCAAAAGAAATTTTAATAAATGCATTTAAGTTAATTTTTTCTTTATAATTTTTAATTTCTCAATACTTTAAAGTCAAATTTCATCGAAACCTTTTACCTGAATTTAAGTTACTGTATTTGTATTATCGCTTGGCGAAGCAAAACTTACTAATGTACCCACAAGAAAGAATGAAGTGAATTTTACCTTGTGCTTTGGCGTAGATTCTTTGCTGTCTAAATTTGGTCCTTTGGACATGCTGTGTTTCGGAGAGGCATTTACAGAGTTTCCTCTGAGAGATGAAGCTCTGATGGGATATAAAAAGCTTTAAATGTTTTAGAAGTGGTTGAAAAAATTCGTTCTATAATCATTTTAGGAAATGAGAACCATTCAGAACGAAGTAACTGGTGAAGCTCACCATACAATAAATCCAATTTTAGGTTTTTAATCAATTTAACTTTTTTTTTTTTTTTTTTTTTTTGTCGTCGTCGTCGTCGTCTCAAGTCTCACAATTTGGGTTGTTTAACACATTTATAGTCTTAATCGCTGAAGTTTGAAGTCTAAACTGATAGTCGAACCAAAGACATCTTAGATTAACAGCCGGCGTTTTACCACAAGGCCACCACTACCTTCAGGCGTGTCGCCATCTTGAACAGTCTATAATTTTAGATAAAAAATATTATTCCAATAAAATATACACCATTTCACCTGGATAATGATGAACCTCTGTAAGGCGAGAAACTGGAGGCGACGGATGGCGCTGTAGAGTCGCTTTCCGGTGGGCAAGATACTATGGTGTGAGGAAGCAGCGGCGATGACTGCAAGTAAACCACATCAATCTCTTCTGCGGGGCCTTTTCCAACGGATAAACAACAACTCTTCCTTCTATCATCATTTTGACCCTCTTCTGCTTAATCGAAGAATATAAAATAGTTAAAGGTATGTACGGACTATTCAATTAATATAGTTTTCAAACAAGAATTTTCAATTATTGTACTTGTTATAACTGATACACTAATTTAATACCATCTGAGAAGCAACAAGTAATTTCAAGGTAGGACAAAAACTCCGAGTAAAATTCCAGACGCCAGATGCTGTTCAAAGACTGAGTCCATAGGTCCTAATTACTAACCTAACCTAACCTAACTAATTATTTTAGTTTAAGACATTATCAAGCGGTTATGAACTATCTCTGAACTGCATCTGGCATCTGGAATTTTGGCCAAACTCGACTTCTTTGATAAGGGTCACTGCACCTACGGTATTTTTTTTTAAAACCAGATAAAACACGAAAATCTCCCGAGATTTCAGTTTTTCTTTCCTTATTTGCTATTAAAATTGATTAATTTATTAGTCTTCCAAGTAGGCCTATGGTTCATATGTACGTAGAAGCAATACAATTCTAATAGGCCTAAATAGTAGTAAAAGTTCGTTTTTATCACTACACCAGTGAATTACCTCGCCTTCACTATTTATCAATATTGGTTCACGTTTTAGTATTTATATTTGTAAAAAATACCTTTGTTGTGGACATAAATACATTATTCTAGAAACTAAACCACAAAATCGGGAAAGAGAAACAAACTGAATGACCTTCGATCAGTTTTTAACCTTTTTTTTTTATATACCCTGGAGAAAACTTGGAAAAAAAAAATTCCAGAACTGCAAAAGGGGATAGGGATGGCAGCATTCTGAAGCATGTTCTCGGTAACCATGATAAGTTAGCAACAGCTTGCTGCAGTTCCTAAAGTTTTGCTGGGGTGCAAGGTTTGTTGTTCGCAATAACGACAATGCTAACGGCTGAAATTCAGTTTCATTAAGGAGATTTATTTGGGTATAGCTTATTGTACGTTCTATTCAGCTCGTATGACATGCACCTTATAGCTTAAAATTGAGTGATCCCTTCCTATGGAAGGCGCATAAAACCTACCAAGTAGGCTAAGTAATTCAGTGGTAGACATACTGCTTATAAAAGAGCTCTTGGAGTTGAAACTACCGCAGTAACTCCATAATTATAGTACAGGGTGTCCATAAATGATTACCCTGATTAAAGCATGCTATAACTTTTAAATAAACACTCGTATTCAAACAGTTTTAATCATAAGTAGATAAACATACAAAGTTTTGATACATAGTTAATGAACTTAATAAGCTTCCACGTGTGCACCCCTAGTGGCACGTAAAATGTCTAAACGGTATTCACACTCACGCCACACATTTTCTAACATTTGTGGGTTAACTGTTGCAATTGCATCCGTAATGCGTTCTCGCAATGTCCTGATATCTGGAACAACTGTTGCATAAACCAAATCTTTAACATGACCCCAAAGAAAGAAATCCAGCGGGGTAATGTCTGGTGATCTTGGGGGACCATTGGCCCGTCCCTGTCAATCCATCGATTTGGAAATGTTGTGTAGAGAGTTTCGCGAACAACATGCGCCCAATGAGGGGGTGTGCCCCATCTTGTTGGAAGATGACAGTTGGCTGCCTGTCCTGCAGCTGGGGGATGGCGTAATTGGTGAGCATATCCAAGTACACAGTTGCAGAAACAGTGTTCTCAGCGAAGAAGAAAGGACCAATTATCTGGTCATGCATTAGTCCACACCAGACATTGATCTTCGGACTGCCCGAATATGCTCCCTTACGGCACGTGGGTTTTCCGATCCCCAAATACGCACATTGTGTCTGTTGACTCTACCACTAAGATGAAACGTAGCCTCGTCTGAAAAGCAGACACGTAACAAGAAGTCATTATCCTCGTCAATGCTGTTCAAAATGTCAAGAGCGAATTGTTCACGTTTTGGACGGTTATCAGGCTTCAGTTCTTGAACAATTTGTACCTTGTAGGCGTGTAACTTCAAACGTTTGTGTAACACCTTGTGCACCGTAGACTTCGGTATCTTTAGTTGGCATGAAGCTTGTCTCACCGATTTCCTTGGTGACCGTGTGAAAGCAGTTTGAATGTTTTCCACCGTCCCATCGGAAACTGATGGTCTACCACTGCTCTTTCCCTTTTCCAAGAATTTTTTCATCCACGACTTAATTAACTTCACATCAGGTGGATTCTTTCCATACTTTGTTCTGAACCTTCGCTGAACACTGATAGGAGATTTTGTTTCTGCAAGCCACACAACACATGGTGCCTTCTCTGTCACAGACGCCATCTTAATGAACTACCACTACAGCGCTCCTAGCGGCGAATGCAGTAGACGAAACACACCAGCAGGGAAACTCTATGCGTGTACGAGATCACTTGTAAAGAGAAAACGGATGTAAGATTCGTCATTAAAACACGAGAGCATACTGTTTTCAGGGTAAACATTTATGGACACCCTGTAGTACTACCCAAGGCAAATTTTGTTAATTTGAATCAGGGTTGTGGAGTCGGTCCAAAATTTTCCGACTCCGACTCCACACATTGTAAAAAATCTAAAAATCCGACTCCGACTCCTCACATTTTAAATATACGACTCCGACTCCTCTAGTGTTCACACTATAATTATCATAATAAAGACATTCATCACCACCACATGAATCGTCAGGTTACTTTCTAGGATAAGGGAACATTCAAATATTAAGAAGGATATTGACTTGTAGATATTATCATATTAAGGGATTTTTATTTTTTCCAATAATATATATATATATATATATATATATATATATATATATATATAAATGAAAAGATTCTCTTAAACATAATTAAGGTCTAACCAGTAGTAGTCCTACTTAAAATTGAATAACCCTTCTTAACCTAGTGGCTATAACCAGGGTTGTGGAGTCGGTCCAAAATTTTCCGACTCCGACTCCGCCCTGAAACGTGCGACTCCACGACTCCGAAACCCTGATTTGAATCTCTGACAACCTGGGCCAAATTCATGTTTAACATGGTCCAGTAAAGCCTAAAGCTAAAGGGCCAAATTAAATACAATAAGTAGTCCAATTTCTCAATTATTTGTTAAAACAAAAATTCTAAAATTGTATTTATCAATAAAGGTTATTTAATTTCAACTTCACTTTGAGTTACAAACTCGCATTAAAATTTAAGCAGTGAAACACATTCAGACAAAACCCAAAAGCCAATATCCACTGCAGAAAAACTTAGAAATTCTTGTCTGGTTGTAAGCATAGTAGGTAATCTATATCACAGTTTATTCGTTTCAGTCTAATATTAATTTTTTTTTACACCCCACAGATTTTTGTTCAAGGTCACATAGAAAAAAAAATCAGTAGTTGTCATAGAATTTGACTATTATTGAACTGTTCTTATTTGTAAGTGAATAGCAACATAGGTTTATATAAGGAAAAAGTCATTTGCATACAAAGCAATGAGAAAAAGTAATTTCAGTCGACTAAATTATAAGAATTCCAAACATTTCAAAGATAAAATATAAATATTGTGATACTAAACTCCATTCAAAGATAGAGCGAATGTGAGCACATTCAGCAACATGTAGAAGTAAAGGAAGATAAAGATAAAGATAGTAGTAGTAATGTCATTTCATAAATTCAAGAACAGCAAAATTAGTCGGTATTTAGTCAAAAGCTAGAAACGGATTAGGTATAGAAAAGGCGAGTCAGTTGGAGAAATTTTAATAAACAGGGAAATTTAAATTGATCAAATGAATAACAAACAACCACCTTCTTAAAGCCTAAAATTTGAGTCAACTATTAGCTTTACAATAAACAGTAATAAAGCGTATACTCTACTCTAATTTACCTTAAAATATGGTATTCACGTTTTAAGGACATTTGCAAAACGTAAAGTTTTGGGAAAAAAAAAAAATACCAACAAAAGGAGGTTTTCTGATAAAACCAACTGGGGCTTGGTCCAATCAAGCCAACCCTGAGTAATTTTCTAAAGATTTATTTTTATTTACCTGTAGACTCGTGGTGGTGGAATTTCCTCGCTTCCAACTTTGCTTGTTCTTCAACAACGTCCTCGTAAGCCTCTTCATTGAGCGTTTGAAGGGCGCCGAATATCATTTGCTCTTCCATAGTTACCTACAGTAAAAGAATAACTTCCGTTTCAGGTGAAATCCCTTATTTAGGATGTATTTAACATTTATTTTGTGAAACGAAAGTATGAACAGTTTCATGAAAGGCAAAAATGAAAATAATTTGAAATCAGGAAATTAAAAATAAAAAAAAATTCTTCGACAAACTTACCTACAGTAAGAACACAAATCACAACACGAGCACGAACACAAACACAGATGTAGTGTGAGGTGGTAAGTGGCAACAAAAAAATGTAGTAGGACATCTATCGGGAAGGATAAGGCTCATTGGTGGAATTACTATTTTCCCCCAAGTTTGTGAAAAAAAAAAAAAAAAAATCTTCAAACGCTTTCACGTAGCAACAAATGCGGAGTATTTTCAGTGAATGGTTATGATTAACAGACAGAGAGAGAGACAGAGACAGACAGAGAGAGAATGAGAGACTAAGACCTTTCGGTCCACTCTGCGAGGTTCCTGTTATTAAACAAGTTTATTTTTCTTTCAACTATTCTAGCAGTAGTAGAAAACTGGATAGAAAAGTATAAGGCTCCCTTCCTGCCAGAGGCAGGTACAGAAATAGGTTGAAGAAAATACCTTGACCCTGGAAAAGTAGCCAAGGAAATTTTACAGGAAAGTGGGGAATTATATATGAAAAAGCTCTTATAATTAGCATGCCCACAGAGACGCCGTGCAAGCGAACTCCTGCAGAGTTATGGTATGTTTTAGTCTTAAACCACGAGTGTGTTCAGTACTTTGTCTAGCCTTTTTTAAACGCGTTTACACTTTGGCTGGAAACAACCTCTGAGGGAAGTTGGTTCCAGATATTAACTATTTTATAGGAAAAATTCCCGCAGACAGAGGTTCTAAATGTCTTTATTTCTAGTTTGAACCCATTATTTCTTGTCGGATTGGCATTAATTGAGAATAAGTTTCTGTAATCTATCCTGTCTCTTCCAGTGAGCATCTTTGAGAGACTGAGACAGACTGGCTTGATGGTATTCTTTCATCTTCAGTCTCCGACTGTAATCGACTAAAATTAATAGTGCCAAGCTTTGAGAGCTGTTGATGACAAGTTCAGTATGAAATCGAAGTAATCGATTTTATTTTGAATGTATTTAAGGTTTACTTTTTAAAAAAATACAGCTTTCATCTCTCTTCTGTTATAGTATTTATATTATATCGTTTGAAATATGGACACTATTTTTGTAAATTACAATAAGTGGTTTTTATGTATCTCGAAAAATAACGAGTACATTTAATGTAAGGTAAAGTTTTGATGTACCATTTATCCCCTCGACAAAATTATTTTCTAGTTTATATAATTATTTGCAGTTATGAAAATACTCTTGAGAGATATTCGATAATTCTAATTAATATTTTCCTACTCGGTTACGATACTTTTAACCGATTCTTTGAAGCAAAGCAAAATATCTGTATGCTATTAGATCAGCGTTCATAGGCTCCTAAATATTTCCAATATTTAAGGCTACACAGGGCTTAGTTAAAGATACCATACAATGTCTTCAGTCAGCCACTAATTAAATTTTCTGTTTTCAAGTATGTGAAATTTCAAAATAATTTACAGAACCTGATGTTTGGGATAAAACTAAAATTTTGCTCGTTTCAAGTCCCTATCTATTTTGCTAAAATAATGATATTTCTATTGTTTTCTATTGGCCATAGATGATGATGGATGTACAAGAACGTGTGGTGGTAGTAACACTACGTATCCAAGGGAAGATGCGCAAAGAAATTCGAGATATTTCACAAACCAGGACCTACAGACAAAGATCCTGTTCTTTTAAATTTATTGACCAGCTCGCGAATTGCTGTTTATGATGAGGCAAGATCTGGACGTCCAGGTACTTCGAGAAAATGTTGAATTGGTAAGAGATGCCTTTGAAACAAATCCTAGAATATCAACTCGCACAGTATCACGTACACTGAGCATACAAAAAACGACTGTTCTAAGGATTTTAAAATCAACATTAAAAAAGAAAAGTTACTATATTCAAGTGCTACACGAGTTACACGAAGAGGATCATCCAAGACGAGCTGCCATATGCACAGAGTTGATTGAAAAAATTCATACTGAAAACCTATTAAACCACATTTTCTTCAGCGCTGAGACGACATTCCACACATGCGGAAAGGTTAATAGACAATTGCCGTATCTAGGCTAGTGAAAAATCAAGTGTGTTCTACGAATGGGATAGAGATTCTCCCAAAGTTAATGTCTGGTTGGGTATGACAAGATTGAAGATTTACGGACCTTTTTTCTTTGCAGAAGCTACGGTAACAGGGCCAATTTATCTTGGCATGCTTCAGCAGTTTCTTGAAACCCAGCTTCGTTCAGATGGCATTCTCGATGCTGTCTTTCAACAAGATGGAGCTCCATGTCACAATGCAGACATCGTTCGGGCGTACCTTGATGAATTCTTACCAAATCACTGGATTGGACATGGTAGAAACAGGCCCTGGGTATCACGGTCTCGGATTTAACACCATTAGACTTTTATGCGTGGAGCTTTATAAAGTCTGAGGTTTACAAAACAAGAGTTACAGACCTGCAGGATCTGCGAACCCGCATTGTCGCGGCAGTCGCTAAAATCACCCCAGAGATGCTTGAGAATGTTTCGCAATGCAGTAGACAGATTTGAAATTTGCACACACACTGATGGTGTTCACGTCTAAGCTCAGACTTAAGCTTGAGAAATAAATATACATCTAATTGTTACTACATTTTTATCCTAAAATGCTATTACGTCAGCAAAATAGATAGGGGTTTTTGGACCACCCTGTATTTAAAAATCGGTTTTATTATGACTTAAACTGATGACAGATATTGATCATCTGTAAAATTTAGGTAAAAATACAAGAAATAACAGAACCCACAAAAATTTCTTAATTGCATATCTGTGCCCAGTTATCAAATACTGTACCAGACAATATCCGAATGATGTTCACAGTACATGAATTTCCTCACTAATTCAGTAAAGTCCATTTGTTGGCTATGTTTGGGGAACAAGAAACATCTTTCACCGAATTCAAGAGGAAGGAATAAGGGAAGTAAAACATCGTTTATCATTCTGGTAACATCATTTTATATACAAAGAGTGAAAGAGGAGTATAATACAAATGAAATCCACTTCGTAAACAATTAAGTAGTTCACATAAATGCAATATGTTTAACAGAGTATTTTACACAACCTTCAACTCCTATGGCAATATACATTTTTTTTTCACAATATATATAACATTTTGCGTAAACAATAAGATCATACGAGTGTCTTTTTATTAATATCTAACCTAATTATCACAGCTTTTAATATTTCTATTAAACTAATTAGGTATATGGTTCACGGTACAAATGTTTCTCGGATAATCCATCCATGCCACGAGAATGACAACTTCATAAGTGATAACCACAAAAATGCTGCATCAATCCCGAATAATAAAATCAGTTTTATTGTCCAAAACAATAACTGGTCTCGTGCTATATTTTCTACCTGAATTTCCTTCTCACTTTTCAAAGAAATTATTTTCAAAAATATAGATGCTATTTTCATTACTTATAAATCACTAGAAATTTTAATATTTTACAAACTGGCACTGATAAAGGAATGAGAAAGAGGAAATGGATGTTTTAGCTACGAGCTTTAAAGAATAAGCTTGCATTATATTGCACTAAGAGTAGAAAAAAATATAATCGCTTCTAAAAGTCACCTTGAAAGAAACTAAATGATCTACAACATCCTTTGAATTTGGTCAGTAGGAAAAACGGGAATGAGTAGTAGTTTTTTTTTTTTTAACCTTCACCAAAAACTACTTTAATCATCTACTTAATTTCTAGAATCACATGACTGGTCCTAAGGTACTCTGATCTTTTCTTTTAAATTCAGAGAAAAGGCTACTGAAACCATTTTAAATGGAATGTCTATTTGCTGAATGACATTTCCCATTTGATCATCACGTGAACAACGAAGGAGGGGAGCTTGCGGAAGTAAGGATCTTACACACCATGAAGAGGATGATTGGGGTGGGAGAGGTTAATAGTAAATCGTTAGACTACGCAAAGTGCAAAACCCGAATGAGAAAATTTTTATTTCAAACCAGCGAAACGAAGTTTAAGCAGGGGAGATTTAAAAAATCAGAAATAGTACCAGAAAGTAGTACGGATATTTTAAAGTTTGAAGGAAATCTGAAACAAAAAAAAGATAAAAGAAAAATAGAATAAAATTAATTATATAAAATTCCAAAATAAGGAAACATTTCCATCCATACTTTCATGAATTCATTCTGGAAATATTCTTGGACTACGACTTAAGTCAATCAGTTTTAATAAATATTCTTTACTCGGAGAAACCTTTCAAAGTATTTTTTCCCTACTTTGAAACAGTTTTGGAAAGACAATTGGTCAACTGGTCACTAAACGAGTCTTTGGTATAACTTACAACCTAAAAAAAATACGAGTAAAAATAATGTGTCGATCTCTAGTTTTGATTTAAGAAATCGAATTCTTCTGAAGCAACCTTTTAAAAAGTAAAAAAAAATTTACACTAAAAATTTTGAAAGGAATTTAACATAGAAAATGGTATTAGTATTATTAATGTATCAATACTAATTCTGTTAATCTTTAAAGATTAAGCATCGCTATCATTTTCATTACCAATATTAACTTTAAGTACCAGTAGCAATTTCATTACTAAGAACTCCAGCACCAATATTTATATGAAAGACCGAAATTAGTTTCAGTAGTATTATTCATTAAGCGTTTTTAATGCTCTCTGTCGATCCTTCGTGTTGCTCTGTCAGACTCGGCATCTCATTGCGAAGATTCTCCCGCCAGAGGAAAGCCTGCTTTTCCTCGCTTTCCGATAGAGGTTCAGTCTGATTTCGAAGGAGGGAAATTCAAGAGACTAAATTTAATTCAAGGTCTTTCAGAGAAATGAAACCTTTGCTCTAATCCACTGATATTAAAATGCATTGCTCTAATCCACTGATATTAAAATGCATTGCTCTAATCCAGTGGCCGGCGAACTTTTTTGGGTATTACCCCAAAATATATTTGTGTACAACGATATTACCCCCTAGACTTGAAATTATTTGTTCGAAAAAAATATAACTGATAATTAGCCTCGCTTATTAAATAAATTTTTTTGCAATTTTATTTATATGTTTATTGAGCCTTCATTACCCCCGAGATTTTCATTTTTACCCCATTTGGGGTAATTTACCCCAGTTCCCCGACCCCTGCTCTAATCTACTAGCATACTGTACATTCCAAAATCCAAATTAATTCTACAACATTTGGATCTGGACATTGCATTTACATGAGGAAAATAACTTTCTCCAAGGTTTAAATTACTTCATCGAACACCTTTTTTTTTTTTTTTTTTTCCCCATACTGAAGGGAGTGACATGCGTATGCCAAGCAAGGGACAAAACTCGGTGTACCTATAATACGGCAGTTGTGATCATTTACCACGTTAAGATTCATAAAATTAGAGTAAAATCACCTTACGAACTTGTCACTGAGATCATAAGCCTCCATTTACTTCCTTTTCATGTTATATTCCTAAACGTTTGCTTCACATTCGTATGAACTGTTTACGTTATCTTTCACAGCCATTAATCACACGTGGCATGTTTATTTCACATACACGCATACATACACCCTATGACTGTTATACTAAGAGAGTTAATATTGAAAATACTATTAATAGAACCAAGTAATGAACAAGATTCCTGATACAGTGGCACATAATTAGGAACTATAACCTCATTGAAGAAAAAATACATACTTTATATCCTAAATTAAAATTCCTTACCGCTACTAGTACATACATGTCTCGCAATACACACTGATATTGTTTAAAATAAAATACCCATCACCTTGTAAGAAAGAGTTTCCTTTATACTGTTATTTAGATGCTCTTTTTTTTTTTTTTTTTTTTTTGCAATCCAACACTTCCATTTTCCGTGCAGTGTAACAACCAAAGAAATATATTCCCTACCCAAAGAAGGCCACTACCACTTCATCCATTTAAAAACTACTGAATGTATTAGGAAACTATGTATTTTCCTGATAATTGTGAAAAAAATTCTATATTGTTTTCGTAAGTTTTCAAAGACGATGATCGTCATAAACGATTAATCAATGATAAAAGTGGTCTCCAGCTTTCTTCTTGGCACAAGAGTCAAGTTGATTAAAAATTTGTTTTCAAAAGTCTCGCTACGAATTGGTTTCTCTCTTTATTCATTGTTGTTAAACCTAAAAATTTGGACTATTTTTTTAATGGTTTTTAAGGCGAGTCAAGCCAAATGTTAATATATTTTTTATCACGAGATGTTAACTCTATCTATTTTCAAGGTTTCTGCGGAATTACTTTACCACTGGTAATACCAGCTTAATGAATACACTCGATACGCAGCAAATGTATCAAAGTATAAATGATCAGGTAAATACACACGAATGTATATCAGTGTAGGTGTAAAAATGTCTTAAAACTCACGTCATTTGTCACAATTTAGTCTTGAACTACGGCGCAGCATGCTACAGTAAACCAAGAACCGTGAAAAGCGAGGAAGCTTGAAAAGCTATAAAAGAAGCTCTGCGAAGCCGAGATATACAGAAAAAAAATGAGAAACCGTAAGAAAGGTGTTTAAGATGAAAATTAAATAGGAATTGGGCCTAAAGTGAAATCATCAATTAAAATTATCCATTTTATTTAGATTAAAAAACATGTAAAACTTGCTTATAATAATGACAGCAAGTCTTAATATAGCTTAACCTTTAAACTGCGATATACACCATGATGCAATACAGTAGACTGCAAAAAATAAATTGCGCAGTTTAAGGGTTAAAAAGAAAAAAAAAAAGGTAAAAAAAAAGGTAAAAAAAAAAGGTAAAAAAAAAGGTAAAAATTCTTATAAAAACCAAGATTGATTCTTTTACTATTATCGTTTAATTTGAATGACTAAAAAGAGATCTCAAATCCTTAAAACCAATTACAGTGTAACTACTACGGTTGAGGAACATGCTCACTATAATGTGCAATAAAAGGTAACACTTGGTGTTCAATATAAAAAGTGATAATTACTTCTGGAAAACTCTGAATAATTATCAACATTATTTATACTTGGGTTGAATTTTTTAGCGGACAAAGGATACGAATGAATTTTGTTAAACGTGTTTTGTTTACCCTTCAAGCGCCAACTTTGGTGGGAAGAAATCAATGTCTGGGGGACTAAATCATGCTGGGGGAGTGGAAAAAAAGTGCGTTCATTCCGAGGTGGTGCAGGCTGCTCAAGACGGGAAGAAGAAATGGGTGTGGATGTGTGTGAAAGAGAGACATTATCCCTTCCGTGCGTATCAATTTCAGTGTCTCCTTCCGTAGAAGTGGAGGCACTGATACAATCATTTGCTCCTTTAAGTTCTGGCGACAGTTCAATAGAAGCAGTTTTAGTCAGAGCCGTAATAGTACTTTGTTTTATTAGCGGTGAAGTGTGGGAAACCGGAAGGTTATCCGGTAGCGACGGGGTCTGTGGGAGAGAAGAAGGAATTGTGCTACTGTCGTGGGTTTCGTGCTGGGGGCTTACGAGGACTGTGGGACGTACCTGTCTGGAGTGTAGGGAGAGCTTCGCGCTTCTTCTGGAAGAAAGACTACTGGACTCCTCACGGTCTTTGTTGGAAAAAGAACCGCGCAAAGAACCTGAAACGGGAGCTACGTTAAAACCTTAAATGAGTATTGAAGCGTCGGATAACCGGCATTTATTTCTATTTAAAAACTTAAAAAACGCACGCACTCCCTCATTCTATATGGTTAGGTTTTTTGTTTTTATAATTCCTTTAAAGATTCGAAATAACACTGGAACTAGTCACGAATCATTAGATGTGATGTACTGTACTGTACTGTACTTGGTATCTTGATAAGAAATGCAGATAAAATAAAAAAAAAACTTCTTATCCTTCCGAAACTTAATTATTCTTTTGTTCGACAGTTTTCGAAGTGTCTTTTTACCTCTTCTTATGGCAGTTCCATCCGTCATTACAGAAACATCGGACTGGTCTGATAAACTCTCCGATTGCTGTTGTTGAGAGATTGAATCAGAAGGTTGATTGGACAGGAACCGGTAGTTCCGAGGTGCCAAATCGTCGTCTTGAGTCAGTTCTTGTTCTCTTAGGCCTAATATAAGCATTTTAAAAAGTTCCCAATCCCCGAATGTCATTTTTAAAATCTGAAGAATTGAAAAGAAAAAAAAAATGCGTGAAAACATATTCAAACACCATAATTTTTACCTAACTTAAATAACTACTAATGCTGGCACTAGTGTTAAACTACCACAATAAAAGAGGCGCACCTGTTTCAAATCGTCGAGGTTACAATGCAAAAGCACTTTTCCGTTAATGTTATTCTCTAAGAATCTTTCTTTGCAAGAAGAAAGCATATTCAAAGATACGCCATCCACCTTTTCAAGGAGTTCAAACACCTCTTCGATGGACAACGCTGAAAGCTTCTTGTCCTGCGCTTCAGCCTGAGGAAACAATGTAAAGTTTTATATCTCCAAATGAAGCTCAAGAGGAAAAGAAGAAACACTCAAAAATATAAAGGAAAAGGTAGGAACTAAAGCGTACATAGCCATTCAGACAAGCGTCCTGATGGACCAGCGGCCCCCAAAACATGGTAAAATTCCACACACGCGGGGCTTCATACGCCATGCGTGGTGGCGATCTAAAAGTAAGGAGTCCCAAACTTACTTCTAACAAACCTCTTCCATTTCAATCGAGATGCATCAACCAGATTAAATCCACGCTTCTTCGCGCAATCATTCGCCCTACCCACCCTTCTTATCGGCCTTCCTCTCCTCCTCCTCCTCCTACCTTCGCAAACACTATTATACTCTCTTTCCACAACTATCATCATCCAACTCTTCTAACATGTCCAAACCACCTTCAAACACTTTCCTCAATTTTCACTTCCAGACTTTTGACCACCAAATCTTTTCAGGACCACACGATTTTTTTACTTTATCAATCCGACGCACGACGAACACTTTTCAGTTTATCCATGCCAATGTTCGACAACCATACGAAAGTGTCGATACAAGCACCCTTCATATAAACATCTCGCAGTATCTCTATTCAGTCTACGCTCTCTCGCAACCGCTTTCAGCCTACCGGCAACCTTTCTTCCTTCATTCATTCCACCATTAACTTCATCCGCACTCTTACAGCTTTTGTTGAATACACATCCAAAATACTGAAAGGAATCTACCACCTTCAGTGGTCCGTTTCGTCATTCACCATCACATGACAGTCCAAATTTCCCCCCCCTCTCCACAATCAATAACTCTCTCTTACTCACATTCACTTTCAACCACCTTTTCTCGCACATCGCCACAAAACTTTTAACATCCTTTTGCACATCACACTCATTATGAGCATAAAAAAATGGATGGGCTCGCCACATCCCTATGCCTGGATAAGATTTAGATGTAATAGAAAATATTAAAAGAAAAATATCTTACTGGTAATGAATGAGTGCCAAGATTCGTTGGTTGAACGGGCTGATGAGTATTAAAGTGGCCAGTATTAGGATTATGTTGAGGGTAATTGGGTTGTGGATACCCCCACATTAGAGGGTTCATTGTGGGAGGAAGGGTCGCTGAATATTCTTTGTTGGTATTTGGCGGCAGCTGAAAAAGCATTTTTTGCATTTTTTTTTTTTTTTTTTTTTTTTTTAGCAAATTAAAAATCCTAATGTAATTACTCCCAAATTTTATTAATATATATATATATATATATATATATAATATATATATATATATATATATATATACAGGGCGTCCCAAAAAAATGTATACACACTTTAACAGCTGATAGCTCAATTGATGTTTCTTTCTTTCCAAGTTAAACCCATTAGAATTAATAATGGCAGTCAGACTAAGCTTTGAACAAAGGAAATTCATTCTAAAATGCTACTGGAAGTGTGAAAACGCAGTTGAAGTGCAAAGACAGTTTAGGAGGGAGTTTCAAACAGATCCACCAACGCGACTTACCATCACTCGAATTAGAGATAAGTTTGAAGCCGATGGAACTGTTCAGAATGTCCACAAGAAGCGTTCCGGAAGACCACGGACATCGACAAGCCCCACAAAGCAAGAAAGAGTACTGGAAACGTATCACCAAAGTCCAAGAAAATCTGTGCGGCAAGCGAGTCGTGAGGTAGGAATTTCAGAATCGTCTGTCCAACGCATTTTGAAGCGCTGTCAATGGAAAAGTTACATTCCAAGATTAGTCCATGCTATTAATGAAGATGATCCGGACCGAAGAGTGGAGTATTGCGAGTGGTACTTGGCACGATGTGGATTGGACGAAGGGGTTTCGTAGAATACCCTCCGCGTTCACCAGACCTCACACCACTAGACTTTTTTTTATGGGGATACTTAAAAAGACAAAGTCTACGCTATAAAACCTGCAACAGTCGCTGAATTGAGAGCAGCCATTGGACGAGAATGCACACAAATACCAAACGAAATGTTTCGTGATGTTTGCGATTCCATTGCTTCGCGTTATCAGCAGTGCCTGGACCAGAACGGACGTCAGTTTGAAAACAGGCGTTGACAAAACAATTAAATAATGTCTGTAGATTCTATTACATTTTGAAAATGTAATGTATTTTAATAAACACTGCCTTTATAATTATTTAAAGTGTATACACATTTTTTGGGACGCCCTGTATATATATATATATATATATATATATATATATATATATATATATATTATATATATATATAAACTTGACGAAAAAATAAACCTGGTTCCGAACAAAATTCAATTTTATCCACACACACTTATGTATTTATCTTTGGGTTGCGTGACTATGATCATCCCGTGTATATATATATATATATATATATATATATATATATATATATATACAGGGTGTACATAAAGTCAGGATCTATTTTTGTGAAACACTTGGAAATTATATGGAATTTAATCATAAAATGATAGTGGTAACATTTATTAAATAATTAAGAGTAGGATTCGACGTGACGCCCATCAGTATCCCTGCACAGCTCAAATCGTTCCGCAGCATTTCTAAACACATTCTGGAGCATTTGCGGGGTTATGTTATCTGCAGCAGTTCGTATACGTGTACGTAAGTTTTCAAGACTCGTAATCTTCGTCTGATAGACGTGCGATTTGATAAAGCCCCATGCAAAGAAATCTAAAGGGGTTAAATCTGGTGATCTCGCTGGCCAAGGTCTGTTGCTTCCGCGTCCGATCCAGCGATTTGGAAAACGTCCATTTAGATAATCCTGAACAATTTTGGCATAGTGACAAGGAGCACCATCATGTTGATAGACGACGGGGATAGGATTGTTAGTACCGTCGTCTATCAACATGATGGTGCTCCTTGTCACTATGCCAAAATTGTTCAGGATTATCTAAATGGACGTTTTCCAAATCGCTGGATCGGACGCGGAAGCAACAGACCTTGTGTCGCGAGATGACCAGATTTAACCCCTTTAGATTTCTTTGCATGGGGCTTTATCGAGTCGCACGTCTATCAGACGAAGATTACGAGTCTTGAAAACTTAGGTACTCTACCCATATGAATACTACAATACAAACCAAACCTTAAAAATCTCTAACCAATATTGTTTGGCCAAACAAAAAAAAAAACTTCGTACATCTAACCACCTCTGGCGAGGCTCTAACTCTTGCAGAGGGCGCTCTGCAGACCATCATTATTATTTTCAAAATCATTGGTATTATAAAACCATAAACAGGATGTAGACCGGATGTTCAATAAGCAAGAAATGTATGACGTTTTGATGACGTCAGTTTCTATTCCTGTCAAAAGTGTGTGCTGCTGCAATGCCTAGGTAATACTATGGCATCGCAGCACAGATACAGGGTAAACCAAAAATGGCAAATAATAGAGGGTGAACCAAAATTTTTTTTTTTTTTTTATTGTTTCATACCATACAGCTTAACATAAAATACAATTCGATTAACATATGTAAATGCATACTCATTTTTTTGAGATCCCTCAGGTGTATATTTACCAACATAAATATGACCTAATGGTTTAGATAAATCATTGGTTGATATCTTAATTAAAGTATTAGGGAATTGGGCAGTTACTTGTTTACCTAAATCACACACCGGCTTCAGTCTACGATACATTCTAAACTCCTTAAAAGGTGAGAACCACTTTGTTCTGGATGATTCATTACTTGCTCTGCACTATGTGAGGAATCTATATTAGGTTCAAACAAAAACACAATGGGGAACAATTACATATAGAGATGGAGATCCCTACATTAGGTCCCTCTAACCTTTCCCTAACATCTTTCTTACGACTTAATGAATCTTCATAATTAATAACATATCCAGACATATTCATTCCGGGAATACTATGAAAAGATACACCCGTTACTTGATAATAATTAAATTTTAAAATAGTTGATTTAGCATCCTTAGTTAAAAGATCCAAACTCAATGTATAATATCCATCTGCATTAACATCAAAAGTATTTTTAGACAAATAAACAAATTTCATTGAAGCTGTAAATATCTTCTCCTTTGACCGCCATCTAACTTTCCTTCGAGGAACATACTTCCTTTTTCGAGGAACAAACTTCCTTCTTCTATACATCTTGACAAGTAAATAATACACGTCACCGATGCAATTCCAATGAAGAGAATGAAGTTTAAACAATTTATGGATCTATTTATAGATTCTCATTACGTCATGTTATGAAACGAATCCTATCCCCTTAGAATCAACATGATGGTGCTCCTTGTCACTATGCCAAAATTGTTCAGGATTATCTAAATGGACGTTTTCCAAATCGCTGGATCGGACGCGGAAGCAACAGACCTTGGCCAGCGAGATCACCAGATTTAACCCCTTTAGATTTCTTTGCATGGGGCTTTATCAAATCGCACGTCTATCAGACGAAGATTACGAGTCTTGAAAACTTACGTACACGTGTACGAACTGCTGCAGATAACATAACCCCGCAAATGCTCCAGAATGTGTTTAGAAATGCTGCGGAACGATTTGAGCTGTGCAGGGATACTGATGGGCGTCACGTCGAATCCTACTCTTAATTATTTAATAAATGTTACCACTATCATTTTATGATTAAATTCCATATAATTTCCAAGTGCTTCACAAAAATAGATCCTGACTTTATGTACACCCTGTATATATATATATATATATATATATATATCCCCGCAAGGGGGTTCTAAGCTCGTGCTCTTGAGTGCTCTTTGTGCTCGTTTGTACGTGCTTGTTCCTGGAGGTTTCACGTGCGCCCTCCCGGCCCTAGCACCCAAGGATGATGGGGCTCGACCCTGCAGTCCTTGTCATCCTTGGTCTTTTTCCACTTCGACTGTCCCTCCCCCTTTCTTTTTCCTCTGTCTTTCCTCTCACTTTTTCTTTGTTTTTCCGCTGAGATATGCCCTTTAAATAGAGGCGAATCGGTTCTTCCTGAACTAAAAAAAAAAAAAAAATATATATATATATATATATATATATATATATAGATATATATATATATAGATATATATATATGTATATAGTATTATATATAGTATATATATAATATATATAGTATATATATATATATAGATATATATATATAGTATATATATATATATATATATAGTATATATATATAATATAGATTATATATTATATATATATATAATATATATATATATATATATATATATATATATATATAATATATATAGACTTAGAAATTAATCCCACCTTTCCTGCCCACGACAATGTCGACGTCCTGCTATGGTTGTTATCGAAGCGCTGTTGACCAAGCTGCCATTGGAGGTTGGTCGGAGAATTGACTCTGGGGAATTCTCCTCCATTTGTAGCTGTTCTTCCTTGATTTTCTGTTCGAATTTGAGATGCGAGACGCGAATTTAGAAGAGGCGGGGGGTGGGAGTTTCTTAGATAAAGTATTTATACATGTACATACATTCCACTCAAAAAGTTCCATGTTTCTTACAGATAAACAGTGGTAAAGAATATGGAGTTTCACCAAAGGACTTGTTTTTACTGACTATAAATGCGCATGTATGTATCCCATTACCCTTTTAGGCCCCGTCTTCCCCTAGTTTTACTAGTTCTTCATATAAGCAAATGCGTATAATTTCACTATGGCAACTAGTTAGCCTAATAATCATACTAATAAAAATAATAGAACACTAATTAATATTAAACCTTGTCTTTTAAAATTAGGCATAAACAGGTAAATTTCAAACCAAAAGCATACTCTCTTTAATACTAATTCTGATGTTCTACTCTTATAATAAGCTGTGATTATTTTCATGCTGGAAGGAGGGGCCAAGGACGAACGCCCGCAAAAATATCCCCACCCCCAAGAGAAGAAGAAGATCTATTTATCTTTAATCTTAATTGGAATGAGGCCAAATTCTTCATTTTTTCTGTCAAGCATTTTAATAAAATTTGGGTCCAATTAAAAGGAATTACAATCAGACATGGGCAGTAAATACTTTAGATGTATTTAAATAATAAATACATTACTTGAAAATAAAAGTAATTAAATACTAAATAAAATTCAGGTTTTCAGAAAGTATTTAAATACTAATAAATACATTACTCCTAAAATGTATTTAAATACATTTCAAAAAGCACATAAAATCACTAACATCAGCTTAGAGTCAAATAAAATCGAGAAGTCGCAGAAGTAGACGCTGCAATTGTTTTGTGGCACAGAAGACAAAGTCTTCACTTTACTACCATCTTTGGAAATTATTCGGAAATATTTTCCATCAAAAAGTGGGTGCAGGTGTGATTCGCTATTTTTATTTTCACTTCCACCATCAAGAACTTCTATTTTACCAACTTCTTTTCCACCACTTCCACTTGTTGTCCTCGTCTAATATGATCAATAGGCTAAGGCTAATTGCACAGTTAGCGCTGAACTTTACACCACCACATATGACGATGCCTCAGGATAGACTGCCGGCTGCCGCACTGCAGCTGTGAGTCTGTGACAATCGCCACTAGAGCAGGCTGGAAGTTCTAGTTTTCAAGGTGCTTCAAGAAAGTTCCAGCCTGCTGAGCCTGGAATTTTCTGGAAGCACAAGCACCTTGAAAAATGTTTTACTGTGTTCTGTGGTACCAGTTAAATACTGGGTGGTTAGTACTGTATATCCTCGCAAAATTGAACAGTTCACAAAAAAGTATTTTAAAAATGTATTTAAAAACAGGTATTTACAAATACTAAATACTTTTCGAAAGTATTTCAATACGTAATTAAATATACTCTCCAAAAAGTATTTATAAATACATGTACAGCATTTAAATACGTATTTAAGTATTTTCAAATACATTGCTGCCCATGTCTGATTACGATAAACAAATTCCTCGTCGAACTACAGTATAACTCTCTTCCCGCTTCCCGTCACGCGACTTTTGCGTGACGGGAAGTCACGCGAACGTTGCGAACGTTAACCACTCAATTATGAATATTGTCTCCGCTTCGGTGTACAAAATTGATCGTTCATCGTGATTTAAATGCTACGAACAATGGAGTAAATAATAACGTTTGAAGTTAATAATCTTCGTAACGGCAAAAGGTCTCCCACCCAGCTGAGGGTCGCTACATCATCTGAATGCGGAGGACTGTCACCTATCCAACAACTGACTAGACCCAACGTCGCCTAATCTTGCTGATCTAATAGGAAGCAGCGTTACTACGTGGCCACGACGTAACCCACACGAAGGCAAAAACACATCCGACGAAGGTAAAATATAAGGGAAAACGACGAAAAGTACCTTTTTGATGTAAGGATCTAAATTGATGGTGAAAGGGAGGAAAATGACAAGATTATAAACGTGCAAAACGTTTTCGTGCATCGATAAAAACGTTTCGAATTTCCGTTCGTCTCTGTCCATTTCTAATAACGGTTCCATATCCTTCGATACGGGAACCTGGTGCTTTATTCTGGAATAAAAAAAAAAAAAAAAATTACATATCTATTTTACTACGCAATAAAAGTCAAACGAATGATGGTCAATCATTTTTTTTTTTTAAAGAAGACTAATTCAACTTCATATAAATTAATTCCGAACTAACTTTTCGTAGAGGTCTTTCAACGAAGTCTTATCATCGTAGACGTCTTCCCTCTTCTCATACGTATAAATGAGCCAAGAGGCGCGATAAGGCCACTGTTCAGTGATGTTGATCCAGAGCGCCAAATGGTACCAATTGAATTCTATATGGAATGCTTTCAGAAGTCTTGAAAAGAGAGAAGAATAATCAGTTGCGCGATGGTTGGGGTATTAAAACCACTGGGGTATAGGGGAAAGGACGTCTAAATAAAAAATGGATTTCGGTACTTTAATGTATTTTTAAAAATTATACGTTATCGAAGTATCGTTAGACATTGGTAAAATGTTAAAAAGATGAGCAGTTATAAGATATTTACTACTCCAGTTCCGAAAATAATAATAATATGCCCATCGTTTCAATACGGTTTTAGTGACGCGTTTTATCACGTTTTTGTTTGTCGGTACTTACCTTCCCGTTATGTACACTACATTCATCAGCCTTCTCATGGACCTCGGGTTAATGTCATTGAAATAATCATCCGTCAGTAAAACCTGTCGAAGAATAGAATAAGCGTCACACTCACGCAACATACCCCTTTTCGTATCAAAGAACACCGAAGAAATTTCTCTAATTTTACTTCAACCTCTTTCGAACTATACTAGATTTAAATCAAAATTAAAACAGGTTTGTGAAAATATCTCTACGAAATTGGGTCAATCAAATCGAGTACGAAAAAGAAAACTCGTGGAACAAACTTCCTATGAATGTAAGCGATGACAGACTATAATGCAAACAGTATCATTAAAAGTGAAGTGATGAATGACGTAAATAAGAGAAGAGCTGAAACTACTTAATTACGTAATGAAAATAAAAATCCACCTTGTTGAGATCGGAAGCTGCACTGACGCGATGCAAATTTGAGGCGATACTCGAAGCGACGGAATCTGATGGTTTGAGTCTGCGACCGCGGTTTGATTGCGTTCTTCGCGCCGCGCCAAGACTCATTCCGCTTTCGGCGGACATCCGTCTGTTCTCCGGCATCTAATTAGGGGAAAATATTCAAAGTGGAAAAGGAAAAGGTCAATAAAACCCCTTATTTCCCAAAGTAAAAAAAAGCAAAAAAAAAAAAAGCGATGAACAATAAAAAACAAAAAGGAATAACAAAAAGATTGAACGAAAAAGCTTTAATAAGCGAGAAGATAAATAAAAAAACGGGCATCCTTTGTATAGTAATTGCAAAAAAAGACAGACGAACATGCATTTTACGCATAAAAAAAAAAAATAGGCACTTACATTGTATCCTAATTCGCTGGCGCTCGACATGCGTCTTGTTACAGGCATCTATTAAGATCGTGTAAATGAAACAAAAACAAAAATAAAAAAGCATGCAAAACAGACAGACAAACAAACAACAAAAAAAAAAAAAAAGTTAAGTGGACATAAAGAAAAGAATTATAACCCAATGACAAATTATAATTAGTCTCAGATTAAATTTTCATTTTAAAATACATTAAAAAAACATTTGTAAGCACACAAACAAAATTTTCCGATCTCCATGGTAACCTGACATTCCCATTCATTTTTAAAGGTAAAAGAATCCGTAGAAGTAAATGAATACATTACGCGTGCGGTTCGTTAATGAGAACCTTGACTTTTCACCAATGTTAAAACAACTGAAGAGCTTTTGGAAATAATTAATTGGTATTTGAGGCCCTCCTTGGAAGAAGTGGCTAAGCAACAAAAGTAAAAAAAAAACTTTTGTCGCTTAGCCATTTCTTCCCAGTGGGCTTCATTTGTATACGGTACCTATTTAAACACTTTTCAAAAACTATAAATACACGTTAATCATAACCGATTATAACTAAAAACACCAAACTCAAAATTTAATTAATTAAATTTAACCAAATTCACAAATGTAATAAACGACCGTGTCTTCAAACACTTAAGTAGTTACCCACGTGTGCAAAATGAACCAGAAGACTACTACATCTTAAATTGTTACGTACGTGGTGTAGGCCACCCATTGCTGACGTCATCGCAAGACTCACGAATTCGGTCTCCTGCTCAAGCCACACGCTTTGCGACCGGCCTTTCAGATATTCTGCCGCTGCCTGCAAGAATGGTATTGAAAGCGTTTAGGGGAGAGATCACTGTTGAGGTCAATGGTAAGATCAGTAAAATTAGTTAAAATTTCACGCAAAAAATATAATCACGAGAAAATGATTAGTTTTGCTGTCAAGAAAGCTGTGTCGTGTACAGCGAAAAAATAATGATGTGCTACAAAGACAAGAAGTAAGTGATGATGATGATGATGATGATGATGTCCAAGTAAATAAAAGGAAACTAGGAATTAAAATTAATAAAGTTCGGAAGACGTTCGTGGAAAAAGTGTTTGGTAGTGGTGAGGAGGGAGCGCAATATTTACAATTCGAATAAATACTTCGAAACAATACGAGTGGAAAGAACAAAATATTAGAGAATAAACGACCCTTAACTGTTTCACTGCTCAGGTAGGGTGGAAACCCCCCCCATCCCACCCCATGCGTGGGTATATATACACAGTATATTCTAAAACATCATATGAGGCGCGGAGCAGTACACAAGGGTTATTAAACCTTATTAAAAAATGCTTCTTTGAATTACCTGTTCTGCTAATTTAACTTTTCTTAACCCAGAATTTTGGAGGTAAAAAGGAAGATGAATAATATTCCTGAGATAATCATGGCCGCTGAGTGACGACTCACGAAATACTTTCGTAGCGTTCAACTCTATTGCCTGAAAATGACAAACGAATTAACACGAGAACTTCTATAAAAAAAATGGGTTAAATAGTATTAATCATGAATAATAAGAGTTACTTCTCCCCTTACTCTAGTTATAATATGAGGGTCAATAGCCATTAGAATTATATAAGGTCCACTGGTATCAGTGAACAGAGCGTGAACAGCGTCGAGAACAGAAAGGACTTTCTCTTGTTCGCACGAATCCAAACCATCCAAAATGACCACAAGCCGAGTTTGCTGCGCCGTGAAAGCATCCAAGCATCTCACCTTAAAGTGGAAACAACAAATAAACTTCATCAAAAGCTTTTTACTCCTATACACACACACACACACACACACACATTATATATATATATATACTTACAAGAGGGATAATTCCCACCCAAACTAAAGGCGAAATAACGAAACCCATTTCAAATTCCCTAACTCCCTCAAACCCCTAAAAATAAAGCTTTAAATTCGGTACGACTGTAGTTTCTCACCATTTCGACCATCAGATTAACCTCTTCCTTCAAGGTTGGAACGTATCCTTCAGCGCTCATTGTATCAAACTTTGAAATGGCGGAAAGGAGGTGCTTTTTATGGGAGAAAATGAGTGCCTTGAACATTCGCGCCAACGTGTGGATGTTAGCGACAATGACGAGGGCGACGAGGGCGCTTAGGATGAACAAGAGAGGGTTGATCAGACGGCCGTGGAGGGGTCGACTATTGGAGGCGGGGGAACAAGAGATTAGATAATAGTTATCATATACATATCACAATTATATCAATAAATACAATGAGCTTCTTTGTGGCTTCACACGAACTATATTAAAAGTGCATCTTCCGTGTTTTTTACAAACCATTAAAATAAGCTGCTCATAATAAGGCCATGCGGGTGAAGCCTCAAAAGATGTACCCGAAAAACGAAAGAAGACCAGAACGAACAACAAAACTAGACTATTTCAAGGAAAAGGGGAAAGAGATACGAACAGAAAGGTTAGGTTAACGTAACCTAATCCTTCACCACTGAAACCTTTTCCCTAATTTCCTCAAATTCCCTTACCCGAATTCGTCTTTATCTTCACCTTCTGTTGACCCTTCCTTCGGTTCGTCTTCGTCCATATCATCGACATCGTCATCATCGTCGTCGTCGTCGTCATCATCGGTTCTGATGTTCCTCTTTACTAGCGACAATTTTTCTCCCTCCAAAGCTTTTGACGAAGGACCGACGCTCCATCTCTTCTGCATGTCATTTACTTTTTTTCCAACGTCCGTCGTCGCGGCCGTCTCGTGGAAGCCGTACGTGACGGCCAGATAAGTGAGCGCGAGGGCGCACCCCAAAGTGGTGAAGAAGATTGCAATGTAAGGAATGCCGCACAAACGGCGGTACTTCCACGCGGAAGTGGAGTTGACTGCGAGAGGATTACAGTAAGGATGAGATTACGTTTGCATTTTGCACGTATGGCTATAGTTACGATGAAATAATTACCTACATTTAGGCTAATATTTTGGGACTATATTGAAGGCGGAATTATATTTGCAAATTTACAGCCAGGTTTTTAACGGTTAATTATAATTATTAGGACAATATTTAAAAAATAAATCAGTTACGCAGACTAAATTATGTTACGATGATACACTTAAAGATCATACTTAAGATATGGGATAATATTTAACGATTGTAATTTTTAATACCGTACCTACAAATGATTGAATATATCTGACCATTACAGAGAGGCGAAAGTTAGCCAAGAGAAGAGATTTTAACATCAACAACCTTTGTTTAGGGAAAAAAATAAATAAAAAAAAAGCAAGAACGAAATAATTACCATCATCGCTATTGGGGAAATTCGAGGAAGTCATTGAAAGGAAAAATAGGCAAAAAAAAATTACTGCTGAGGATGAAGAAGCGAATTCTCAAACATTTTCAAACTACTTCGTTAATTGAGGCCCTCCTAGGAAGAAGTGTCACTTTCAAATTGATACAACTTTTAACCGCATTTTCTGGCGTTTATTTACTTTTGTCGCTTAGCCACTTCTTCCTTGGAGGGCCTCAATTAAGAAAATCATGAAATAATGGGATATAAGGATTCCCAAACTTTTAGTTTAATGAAACGAGAGAAAAAAACCCTTCTGGAAAAAAACGAAGATAATGCTTGAAGTAAAAATGAAAAAAATTAAGAAGTAAATCTGCAGTAAACACAAATGATGATGTGGTTAATAAAAAAATAAGATAAAATATTGACAGAACGCTTGTTTATAAAAGAAAAAAAAATAATCTGAACAAAATTTCTATAACGAAATCAAACAATAAAAGACTTACAAGGTTTTGGTCTGAATGCCCTGTAAAAGCGAGTCGGAAAAATTCCATACTGATTCTCTATCATAGTGAAAAGAGAACCCATGATCTGAATGACAGAGTTACCCCCTGCCCCCGTACTACTGGGTTTGGCACCTTCGGCGAAAATGAATCTGTGAAGTGGTAATTAATAGTTATTAACCGTTACTAAAGTAATTATTTTATATAATAAACAAACGTATCATCAACTTCGTTCGTTAAGAACCATTTGAAGAAATTACTAACTATCGACAACCGAGGAACTTTCATACGTCTCGTTGTTACTATAAAAGAATTGAATAAAAAATGGTCTTTTCAATGTTGCGATACATTGGCAGCGTAACAGTTCCGTGATCTAATTTTTCATACCTTACCTTACCTTACCCAACAAAACCAAGCTTAGCCTAGACTAACTTTACCCAACTCGAATTTTAACATATAACTTTTTTTTAAATTTTTTTTAGTTGTATTATTTCGTAATTCAGTATTGAAATTACGATATTCTTCTGGATTTCAAAATTTTTGTTCCAATCTTTTTAATATAGCAGGGTTATTTCCCCTTCTCTATAAATCATTAACCCCCCTCGTCCTTTTCAGTATATGCAAGATATATCTAAAATAGTGTGAACTAACTTGAGAGGCTTTGCTTGGACTTCTTCCTTCCATTCTTTCCATTGACTTCCTGGAGGTGAGCAAAATATGACTTGAGCAACGAGTTTTAAGGCAGCCGTTTGAGAGCCTAAAGCCACACTCCACTTGTACCATAATTGCCAATCGTATTTACTGAAACGAAGAACCAATTTAAAGAGCTGAAAATGGGAGTTAAAAATTTCTGTTATTAAACAAGTTTATTTTTCTTACAACTATCCTAGCAGTAGTAGAAAACTGGATAGAAAAGTAGAAGGCTCTCTCCCCACCCTCCACTCCCTCCCTGCCAGAGGCAGGTACGGAAAAAGGTTCAAGAAAATACCTTGACCCTGGAAAAGTAGCCAAGGAAATTTTACAGGAAAGTGGAGATTATATAAATAGCTCTATATTTAGCATGCTCACAGAGACACCGTGCAAGTGAACTCCTGCAGAGTTGTTGTTATGTTATGTTTTAGTCTTAAACTATGAGAGTATTCAGTACTTTGTCTAGCCTATTTTTAAGCCCATTTACACTTTGACTGGAAACAACCTCTGAGGGAAGTTGGTTCCAGATATTAACTATTTTATAGGAAAAGAAATTCCCGCAGACAGAGGTCCTAAATGTCTTTAGTTCCAGTTTAAACCCATTATTTCTTGTCGGATTGGCATTAAGTGATAAGTTTCTGTAATCTACCCTGTCTATTCCATTGAGCATCTTGAAGACTTGAATAAGCTGACCCCGCAACCTCCTCGTCTCTAAGGTGAACAGATTTAGGCCCTCCAATCTCCGTTGGTAGCTTTGCATTCTCAATGAAGGGATCAATTTTGTAGCCCTTGCTTGTACTCTTTCCAACCTTTCTATGTCCTTCCTGAGGGATGGAGACCAAAACTGCGCACAGTATTCCAGTTGAGGTCTGACTAGTGAATTATAGAGAGACATTACAGTCTCCTTGTTCCGAAATTGGAACTGTCTTTTAAAATAACCTAATATTTTTAAAGCCCTCTTTTCGACTTCTGCACAGTGCTTCGACGGTTTCAGATCGTTGCTGATATAGACTCCTAAGTCTTTCTCTAGATCGGTCTCAGTCAAGTTCCTTCCCAAGAGAGAGTAATCGGTCTTCGGGTTTTTATAACCTATGTGCATTACCTTACATTTGTCCAAGTAGAATGGCATCTGCCAAGTAGCAGACCATTCACCCAACCTGTCAAGATCGTTCTGAAGCGTTCTTACACCCTCCTCAGTACCTACACTACTTCCTAATTTCGCATCGTCTGCAAATTTGGAGATTGTACTTAGAAGCCCGACGTCTATATCGTTAATATAGATGACAAAAAGTAAAGGACCCAGAACTGAACCCTGTGGGATACCACTGGTGACGGGCGCCCACTCCGAAGCCACTCCATTTATTACCACTCTCTGCTTTCTATCTTTTAACCAATCCTCAATCCAGTTGGAAACGAGCCCGGTGATTCCTAGTCCTTTGACTTTAGCCATCAATCTCGCGTGAGGGACTTTGTCAAAGGCTTTTTGAAAGTCGAGATACACTATATCTATTGCCCTACTTGCATCGTACAGTGTATGCATATTATGGAAAAACTCTAACAGGCTTGTCAGACAGGATCTATGTCGCCTAAATCCATGTTGAGAATAAAAAATTAGATTGTTAGATTCAAGGTGATACACAATACGTTTTGTAATGATGGATTCCAACAGTTTGCCGACAACTGATGTTAAACTGATCGGGCGGTAATTACAAGGATTTTCCCTATCACCCTTTTTAAAGATTGGTGTTACATTTGCTAACTTCCAGTCGGTTGGAACTTTCCCTAACTCGATTGATTGTTTGAATATGGTTACTAAGTCGTCAACAACATTGTGGCTAACCTCTTTTAATAGCCTTGGAAGAAATAAGTCAGGAGGTGATTTGTATTTGCTCATCTTATCAATTAATTGCTGTACCTCATTTCTCGTAAAACTTATGGTCTCTACGGGCTGGTCACCGTCATATGTAATCCAAGGACTTGGCACTTCTGTTGTGTCTTCCTCCGTGAAGACTGTAACGAAGAACTCGTTTAACGTATTAGCTATATCTTTATCACCGAACTTCAGTACGCCATTTCTGTCTTTTAGGGGGCCTACATAATTTTTAATTGGCTTTCTGCTGTTAACATGGGCAAAAAATTCTTTAGGGTTAACTTTACAGAGTGAGGCAACTCTAGCTTCTTCATCACGTTTGGCTGATCTAATTAAGGACTTAACCCTCTTACGTAGGTTTATATAGTTTTCTGAATTAGTCTGGTTGAAATGCGATTTAAGTAGTTTGTAGGCTCTATTTCTTCCCGTAATAGCACTGCTAATTTTGTTGTTAAACCATTTCGGCGACTTTGTTGACCAGGAAACTATTTTAGTGGGTATAAAAGTGTTCTGTAATATTCTAAATTGATCCCTGTATGAGCTCCAGGTGACACTGACATCCTCATTTATTAGAACTTCAAGTGTGTCTAAACTACTTCGGAAGCTTTCAAAATTTGCTCTCGAGAAATCTAGTCTTTCACGAGTCTTTTCGCGTGTATTAACTGGAACCCTGAGGTCAAACCTAATCAAATTATGATCGCTGTTACTCAAATTTTCACCAATAGTCAGGTTAGAGACTAGGTCATTTTCGTTCGTGAATATGAGGTCTAGTTTATTATTACCCCTTGTAGGACCGTCAACCCACTGACTTAACTTTTTTTTTTTTTCTTATCCTCTCCTTACTTGCATATCTGTAACTCCCTTTACTTGCATGTCTGTAGTTTGCATGGTTGACTGTGAGTTAAGACTGTGTTTGCATGGTTTGTAAGTGCTCTTATTTTACTACTTTTCATCTTTCACCCCTTTCCTATTCTCTCCGACTATTTTTCTGGCTTGTCGGCAGTGGCCGGCGGATGATGATGATGAGTCTTTTTTCTCTTTTTCTGAATGAATGTTAACCCATGAGTGATAGGTGTTGCTACTCACTTAACCCCTTATTTTCTTCTCTTAACCCCCTACTCTTTTCTTTCTCTCGGGCTAACCTTAGAGTGGATCTTAGGGTCTTTGTTAGCCTTAGCTTCTGTAGATCTGTAGTTCTGTAGACCATCTGCAAATTCCAACAGTCTTGAGCCCTCAGCATCAGCTGTTTCGTTTTCCCAATTTATATTACCACAATTGAAATCACCAAAAATCAAACTGATCTTATTATTCACTATTCTGCTTAATTGGTTATACAAGTTTATATCCTTATCAACGGGGTAGTGAGGTGTCCTATATACTAGAAGTAGATGCACTACTTTATTATTTAGGTTTAGATCAATTACCAACATTTCATGAGCAGATACGATATACTGTTTACCGGGTGCAAGAAGTCACGAGCATACAAAAGTACACCGCCGCCTTCCCATCCGTTCCTATCTTTGTGAAACATTTTGTAACATACCATTTCAAATTCTCCTACGAAATCCCTTATTTCAGAATGAATCCAGGATAACAATGAACCAAGTACTTACACTAAACCTAAACGAACGACGGCAACTTACCTTCTCGACCCGTACCAGACGGACACGAGGAATAGGACAGAAAGGAGGAAAAAACCTCCCCCAGTGGCGATGCCGATGTACCACAAGCCCGTCGATACGAGCGCGATAAAACCGAACAACGTGGACACAACCACGATTAATAAGTAAACTAAAGGAGTAAATTGGAACAAAGGATCCACCCACTGACGAGCAAAACTCTTCATTTCCTCTGGAAAATTAAAGAGTCACAATTATTAACACGGTTCACCTAATTCCCTTAAACTTAACCAAAAGTCCTTAACATAACGGCTCGATCGTTTAGTCACGTTTAGTCACGTGACAAAGGAAATGAGGTGCAATTAAAATCCCCCCAAAGTCACTGCAGAAAAAATTTCCTATTTACAAACGTAGTAAAGCCTAGTTTCTTTTCGTTAACTACCGTACTTTTTGCTTTATTTCACGCAAAAAGTGTTTTAGATTGAAGCTAACTGTGTCCCACATCCCCTAATCATAAAAAATACACAGAACTTCCAAAACAGTTTATTCAGGATATTTTCAAACGCATAAAAGAGTTGCGCGTTCGAAGTTCAATCGAACTGAACTCTCACCTTTGAGTTTCCTTATAAGGAAGGACTTGCCCGATCCCCATCGAGCGTACAAACCGACGGAGATAGGCATGGTTAGCGAGGGTTCGCTCAAAATATCTGCTAAGGACGAGGAATAGAGGTCGTACCCTAACATGTTTTCATTTTCTTCGTTTGTGTTGAGACGTCCTTGAGGGAATGGAAAAATTTTAAGATTTCTACAAACGACTAAAAGATTCTAAATATACAGAAGATTTAAACAAAAACAAGAAAAGATGGTTCGAAATCTTTACTTTAATTACGGATGAAACCATGTTTGAGCGCGAATAACTCGAAACAGTACTCACTCGCTCCAAATATTTGTCCTAAAATAGTTTTCTGATTTGACAAATCTATGTTATAAGGCTTTTCTCCCGCTCTGTTTGGCCGATATAACATTTGGCTGTTTTTCGGATTTCTGAGAAGGATTTCAACTATTCTCTGTGATAATAAATCATCATCATTATTATTATTATTATTATTAATTAATACAATCAGCATCTGACAACACGGATAATATGATTTTTCAAACTGGACGAGTTTGCTTTTATATATATATTTTTTCATAGTAATAATAAAAGGATTACAGCCCTTCTAGGACGGAACAGGAGCCCCAAAATACCTACTTTTGATCTTCCTCGCATGGCGATGTGAAGAGCTGTGTCGCCTTTCTTATCGGTGACAGTAACGCGAGCCTTCCTGTCGATGAACATTTGAACGATATCGGCATTCTTGGTTCGAACTGCCCGCAGAAGGGCAGTGTCACCGTCTTTCGTGGAATGCTCAATGTCAGCATTGGCACTTAGTAATAACTGGAAAAGGAAATAATATCTTAGTCCGTTAGGATTGTACTCCCCTTTCTACGGTCCTTTTATCTTAAAGCAGATTTTAAGAACTTTGTTTTGTGCGCACTTTGCACAGAAAACTACTTAAGTTTTAATAATATGCCGTACATTACATTTTAAAATAGTAGTTTGTACAAAAGTTATGATAATTAAGTAAAGTACCGTTATTCGCATTAATATTTTAAATACGACTGTCACACTTGTAATTTTAATACTACCGTTATTTCAATTAAAATTTAAACATTTGTTATCGGCGAGTTCGGTTATTCGGGGTGTCTAAATTCGGTACGAATATTTATATTCAGTTCCATTAATTCTAACAAAATACGGTATACAGTATAACTAAACACAATATCTCTGAGGAGAGAATAAGGTAGTGTGTGCAACATTTACAAATAAAGCGGTAAATAATCTTTAACGCGAAAATTGTTTTCTTACCTTAACAACCTGAGTATGCCCTTTTTCAACCGCCCAATAAAGGGCAGTCTTTTTGTCTTTGCCTACACAGTCAATGTCAGCGTGTTTTTTTAGTAAGGCTTCAACCACTCCTTTGTGCCCTCCTCGAGCAGCGTAAATAAGGTTAGAATCACCGTTACGATCCTGCAAAAGGGGAATAAATTATTTTTTACATTTGCTTAAACTTGCAAACTAATAACCCATTCTTAAGCAAATAATAAAATGCTTAATGAACAATGACCCAATTACTGAAAACACGATGGAAATAGAGTTTCGAAGAAATAACTCCTTCGTTGGGTGAAGTGCAGATGGCAGCATAGAGCGTTCTTAAAAATTATCTGCGAGTTAAGTTTTTAACAGAATTTCCGAGTTCTAACCTGAATATTGACGTAAGCTCCCGCTCTTAGAAGGGCAGTGGATATATCCAAATATCCCTCCTTGCAGGCAATTGTAAGCGCTGTGCCTCCGTCTTTATCTAAAGCGTTCACGTTCGGTTTGTGCTCGAGAAGAAGCGACACCAAGTCCATGTAATTACCCTTTGTCGCCACCAGCAGTGGAGTCCAAGAATACTAAGAAAGTTGTTTTTCAATGTTAATTAATTACACTTAGTAAATACCTATACTGGGAAACATTAATAGGTAAATATTAACACGATGTAAGTCACGCAAATGTTAACGAACAAAAATGACTGAAGTATAAAAAAAAGGGGTCTACAACCGCCTGTTAAGCTTTTATTTACCATCCCTGCAGCGTCTACACTGGCCCCATGCGTGACCAACTCCTCGGCAATTTCTGTGTATCCTTTCCGACACGCCCAAATCAGAGGGGTTGTTCCGAACTTGTCGCCCAGATTAACCTTTGCGCCCTTTCCAACTAGTATTTTCACGATCTCTGCGTGACCTCTTCCGGCGGCCCACACGAGAGATGTCATATGATGCTGGCCTTGCGTGTTCGGGTCTGCTCCGTATTCCAGCAGTTTTTTGGCTGTCTGAAGATGACCTTTGTAGCAGGCCCACATAAATGCGGTCCAACTTCCCTGTTCCAAACATATGGTAATATTAATAATTATGCGTAAACAAACACAAAAAGAATGTGAAATTTCAATACAATAAATAGGTTTCGATTAATATAAAATACAAAATAAGATTCGGCAGGTAATTTAGAGTATAAATACGGAAGCTTGAAGTACGAAAATCTTTGGTGAAACATTTTTAAACAATACACTGCGTTTGCACTTATTAAGCAGATTACATTTCTCCAATGTTTTCAAAAGTTTTTCCCCGATTTCAATGAAATTTGTAGAAAATAATCACTATATATAGCAGCATTGATGGTATTATTTCGATAAATAAAATATTTTGATAATTAAAATAATTATCTCATTTTATTGAAAAATATGTAAAATATTGTGTTCCGAATTATTAAGCAAGTATTCTATTTATGGATCTAAATGGTGAAAATGGGTAAGAAGAAGGATTTAACATTAACTGAGAAAAGAAAAATAGTCAAGTTACTCGCTGAAAATATAAAATCTATTAAAATTGCGAAGCAGTTTGGCAGAGCTTATCGAACTGTAAACAAGTTTGTAGCGGAGGGTACCAAACTGAGGCAGCGAAGTGATAAAGGAGCTATAAGAAAAGTGACAAGGCGGCAGATATCTGTTCTCAAGCGCAAATTGCAAAGCATCCATTGTCCTCCAGTAAAGAGGTTTTCGAGCAGGCTGACATACATAATGTACCAAGAACATCTCGATGTGGAATCCTCCAAACAATTGGCAAGACGTGTAAACCTACTATTCAGTCACCATTAACACCCAGGTACAAGAAGCAGCGTGTTGAATGGGCGCGTCAGTACGTGAAAACAGATTTTAATACTGTATTGTTAACCGATGAATGAAGAGCAACCCTTGAGGGACCTGATGGTTGGTCAAGAAGATGGATTGCTAAGGGTCAATCTCTACCATGGAATGAGGTTTTCTTTTAGAAAGTTTGTGTAAGACTGGGCATTCATTTTCACACCATCAGGCACTCTGTATGGGACAGCTACTTCATTGCCTATCAATCCTGCCCAAAACATGACACTACCTCCACCTTGTTGGTGTCTTAATCTCGATGGTAGAAATTGGCTCTCAGCGATCCATCTTCTTGACCAAACAAAGTCCCTCAAGGGTTGCTTTTCATTCATCGGTGAACAATACAGTATTAAAATCTGTTTTCACGTACTGACGCGCCCATTCAACACGCTGCTTCTTGTACCTGGGTGTTAATGGTGACTGAATCGTAGGTTTACACGTTTTGCCAATTGTTTGGAGGATCCCACATCGAGATGTTCTTGGTACATTATGTATGCCAGCCTGCTCAAAAACTTCTCTACTTGAGGAAAATGGATGCTTTGCAATTTGCGCTTGATTACAGATATCTGCCGCCTTTTCTTATAGCTCCTTTATCACTTCGCTGCCTCAGTTTGGTACCCTCCGCTACAAACTTGTTTACAGTTCGATAAGCTCTGCCAAACTGCTTCGCAATTTCAATAGATTTTATATTTTCAGCGAGTAACTTGACTATTTTTCTTTTCTCAGTTAATGTTAAATCCTTCTTCTTACCCATTTTCACCATTTAGATCCGTAAATAGAATACTTGCTTAATAATTCGGAACAATATTTTACATATTTTTCAATAAAATGAGATAATTATTTTAATTATCAAAATATTTTATCGAAATGAATACCATCAATGCCGCTATATATAGTGATTATTTGCTACAAATTTCATTGAAATCGGGCAAAAACTTTTGAAAACATTGGAGAAATGTAATCTGCTTAATAAGTGCGAACGCAGTGTATATTCCGATACTAATAATTGTTAGCAGTTCAACTTTACCGACAGCATTTTAAAAGTCTCTCTTTTTATCTCTATATCTCTTTCCTAAGCACTTACGAGATCTCTGTGATCGACAGTGGCCTCGAATTCCAGTAATGTGGAGACGACTTCGTGGTGCCCTTCCTTCGCTGCTGTAATGAGCGCCGTCCACGAATCCTACGAAAAATGCATTCTAAATAAAGTTAGCATATAATACGGAACGCGCGCTTATTATTATTCGTAAATGAAACGGTAACGTTGTAAGAGTCTCAGTAACCTATACGCGGAATAAATCATCGCTACGTACGTTATCTTCCGCGTTGACATCCGCCCCGTGGGAGAGGAGCTCCCTGCAGAAGTCCGCCTTTCCTTGGCCAGCAGAGTGCAAAAGGGCGGAGGAACCATTTTCATCTCTGTCATCGATAACAACGGATCTGGAGGCGAGGAAGGCGCGGAGACCGACCAGGTTATCCTCATTCACGAAAGACTCCAAGGACTTGAAGCTCAGCGAGACCATCTGGTCAGACTACAAGGAAATTAACGAGATTAAAAATGACGCCTAAGCGAATGAACGTAGTTAATAATGAGTTAATGACATTCGAGGAAATGAAAAGCAATTAGTAACGAATGAAAGCATTTAATAACGAACTGCAAAAGGGGTAACGAAGATAATTAAAACGATCTTCAAGGATAATAAAGGCAATTAATAACGGCCTTAAAGGATAATAAAGGCAATTAATAACGGCCTTAAAGGATAATAAAGGCAATTAATAACGGCCTTAAAGGATAATAAAGGCAATTAATAACGGCTTTCAATGACAATAAAGACAATTAATAACGACCTTCTAGGATAATAAAGACGCTTTATAATGGCCTCCGAGGATAATAAAGGCAATTAATAATCATTTTTAAGGATAATGAAAACAATTAATATTTGATAACGAGCTAGAAGGGTAACAGAGGCGATTGATAACGAGCTAGAAGGGTAACAGAGGCGATTGATAACGATCTTAAGGGAAATTAAATTAATTAATTAATGATTTTCGGTATTAATGAAAGTAATTACTAACTGTTAAGAATAGAGAATGCAATTAATTAATAATTACTCCAAGGACATTTAGTGGTCATAAATAAAGGCCTTGAAAATACTGCAAACTCAACTCAACTAAGACTATAGCTATAGCTACTTAATTCCGCTTTGGAGTGCTTGTTGGTAACCAGAGATGGACGCAATTCAAGCATACACTAATTAATTACAGAAGAATGACTACAAGTAGACGTAGGTAAATATTAAAATTTTACAAAAAGATCTCCTCTCTATTCAAGTTATTTTTCTCGTGTTCATGCAATAGTACTTGAGTAAAAAGCATAACATTCCTACGTAAATAAAGGTATAGAAAATGACCAAAAAATAAATTTTAGTCCAAAAAAGAACTAAACATTTTGAATCAGTCTCGTGAACTTTTGAAAATGAGTGAATGTCTTTAAGTTGTACTGAAAATGAACCTTATTTCATGGTACTTAAATAGCCGATAAACGATTCATGAATCCTTTTGTTTTAAGTGGGATTGTCTTTTCACTCATTCACAAAGATAAAAGAATCCATCGTTACCGATAAAAAGGAAGAACGAGAAGGCGTAACAAGGGAAAAAAAAAGCCCCTCTCTGGAATTGAAGGTACAATGACATCACAGGGTCTCGAGAAAACTTCGTAAAATACTCATACTAATAATAATTACATATATGGTATCAAATTAACAATTGTTTTAAGAACTTGAAACGTGTATATCTTATAATCTACTTCTATTTACTGTAGATTCTAAGTAAGAGCTATTTCGCATGCTCAAATATGAAGCGGTAAAACTAATCTGAAAACTGGTATTGGGCCCACACAGTTTACTATATTCTAAACTAAACTATCCAACATCGTAATTGTAAAGAATTCATGCTGCTCAAGTAGCTATACAGGGTGAGTCAGTTTTGCCTCAAACGGTATTTATTATATAGTTATTTTTTTAGGAAGGACTTTTGACTCACCCTGTATACGTATATGTGCATGCGCGCGCGCGCGCTGGCCAACAAATTTGATTTTTTTTTTCTTTTTGCCTTTTGGACGGAGGTGTCTTTTTTTTTTAATCAATTCACATATGCTGAGTTTGGTGGTAATTTTAGATTTTTCCTGTCACGTATAATTTTATAGATATACTGTATGCATACTAGTTTTTCAAAGACTTGCGTATATGTATACTTTGTACTGTGCTTACTATACAATACTAAACTATGCTGCGCATTAGCATACTGTACATTAAACATGCTAGTGTAGCATATAATATATAATTGAAACATATTACAAGTAGCTGCATTCTCATTAATATACAACATTTCTGTTTCAGGAAATAATATCGTGTACATGTAAAAGTAAAGTAAGACACGCTTTGCTACATTTGTAGTCTCTGTTCACCAAGAAATCCCAACATCGGAACATTACCACCATGATAAAGAAAGTACATCATTTGTACTTTGGTTGCGGTGTGGGCAGTCAAGATAAAGATTGAGCTTCACATGTATAGTGTGTCACACGTGGTATAAATCTTGAACAATGGTTGAATGGGAAGCATAAACGTCTGGCCTTTGCTGTTCCTATGATTTGGACGTGTTTCACCAACATCTCTTAAACATCTTGATGTAGAATCAGCTCTAAAACCAGTACCTCATGATGAAACCTTTTCCTATCCATTCCCGCCGTCAACCGATTCTTCCTCCTGTCTCAGAGGATGATGAAGTGATGACACCCGTAGATGGTGACGAAGAAATCATTGCACTACCACAGTCCGCAGGACCTCATCTCATTTGTCAGCCTGAGCTGAATGATTAGATTACAGACACAAACCTAACTAAAGAATAATCAGAGATCCTGAGCTCAAGGCTGCCACAATGAAACTTGCAAGTTCCAAACCTTCTGTTTCTACAAAAATGTCAACGGCTTGATAGCTGCCCTAGGCTATGAGCACAATCCTGAAGAATGGCATCTCTTCATAGATTAGTGAAAGCTAAGCCTCAAAGCTGTTCTTCTGTATAATGAAAACATCTATCCACCAATTCCCATTACGCATTCAGCCCATACGAAAGAATCGTATGAAAATAGGGACACACACTCGCATACCCTAAACTACAGGGTCCATAAATAGAACATTGGTGGTGACCTCAAAGTTGTTGGCCTCCTCCTCGGTCTTCAATCAGGGTTTATAAACTACTGTTGTTTTCTGTGCCTATGGGATAGTCGTGCGAGAGCTGAACACTACATCAAGGCGACTTGGCCAGAGAGGTACAATAATACCAGGAGAGATGAATGTCAGGAACATTAATGAAAAAAATTTGTTAAAACCCTCAACAAAGAAGGTCCTATCTTCCAGTATCTGAAGACTAAATTTCCAAAGATCAGCGAGGCAAAAGTGAAAGAGGACATTTTTCTACATCCCCAAATCTGTCAAGTGATGAGTGTTGTGACACTCTAAGAACATTCGGAAGGGCATGCTCTAGCTACGTCCATGACTTTCAAGGATGCGTCATGGTTTTCTAGGTCGCGACAAAGAATTATATTACAGAATCTTAGTAGCAATACAAACAAATAGGGTGCCGTATGTCTCTGAAAATAAATTTCTTACACTACCATTTCGACTATGGTCATATGGGTGCCTAAGTGACGAACACGGAGAAAGGTTTCATCAGGAAATTGTGGAAATGAAACGACGCTACTAAGGTCACGGGAATCCCAACATGATGGGAGACAGCTGTTGGATGCTACAGAGAGAAATTACCGGCACTACGTACAAACGGATACGTAACCATAAACATTAAGTTTCTCATTTCGCGCATTTTGAAGGGTTTTGCACGTACGGATTTATGCTTGAACAGTACACGTTAGATGGACTCGTAAACTATGCCAACATGGGACGTTATAAGCCACGGTATAAATACGAAGTGTCAGATATATTTTAGGAGTGTTCAAGAGGTAGTATTTAATTATGACGAGCTTGTTACTTTAATTCGTTAGGTACTGAAGTGTTAACCCGTTTAAATATACACATCGGGTATATTTTTCTCGTTTGATATGTTTCAACCCTTATTTAGATAATATCTTAAAACTATACGTGATAGACAAATTGTAATGGTACCAAAAGAATTAACCCCGTACCGTAAAATGCTCTAGAATCGTCTCCTTTGATCCAAGAGGCAAAATCTTTGTTGACCAATATTAATGGCTTTTTTTTAGAACTTTCAGAGAGAGAAACAAAAAAATTCATTTAGACACGATTTAATTTAGAAATATTATAATCTGCGCGATAAAAACTCACCGATGCTAAGTTTAGTAAACAACTTATGGTCGCACAGAGGTATTCAGTGCGAGATAAATAAAAAAGCATCGTAATAGTTTCAAAAGAAATTAAAAATTAGCTTCTTGAACCAACCGTTGTTACAGTACTCACGCGGTTATCCGTGATTCACTCAACCGTGAGTTGCTAATTGTAACCATTGCGCGCTTATCCGAATTAACCGTGATTTGGCGCGGTTTACATCCGTGGCTCGCCTCCCACCAGCTCACCACAACGCGCCTCAGTTAGTGTCTCTCCGCGCTACCAAAGACGATTAATATTAGCAGCGATGGTAGCGGAAAGAGGGGTTACAATCTTCGGGAACGGACGACCTTCGCGTCTCGTGACGAGTACAAACTACTTAACCCTTTATGGCCGAACTTTTTGCGTAGGGTTGAGTCTAAATGCGTGTATTTGAAACGTTACGTATTCGACGCACAGTGCGATAAAGGGTTAATTGTACATTATACTATAAAAGAATAATGCTGTGTGGTGGCGCGCAAGGTGGGAGGCCAGTCAGCGATAGCGGGCAATAGCGGCTGCACGACTCACCCACCGGCGGAGGGGTATATTGAGTTAACCGTGAAATCGGGTTATCCGTAATCATGGACGGATAACTGAGTGAGTACTGTATTATGACAAACTCACGTACGGTGTGATTTTCTCTATATCCATATTAGACTTTTATTTACATAAAATAATGGATATACATATATATGGCATATATAAAAAATGGAACATACAGAACAGGGCAATAAAACAAAAAAAAAAGTTAATTTCGTAGTGCAAGAAAAGTAAATTCAATAAAAACAAAATAGTTATATTAAAAAGATATCAGCTTAAGTATAATACGATAAGAATAATGGTAGTCTATATCTCTTAAATTTACATCAACTGTACAATTTTTAAGAGTTTGTAAACTAATATATAATCTCTTGTAGGAGATACTAATCAAATATTACCACAATGCATTGTGTCAGGCACCTAGCTAATACTAGTGTGTGTGTGTGTGTGTGTGGTTCTTTCAACGAAACAGTATTGGATTTAAGGCGTGAAAATGGTCAGCCTGTAGAAATGAAATATGGTCCCCGATTGGATAATTCTCTAACCCAACATGATCTGAATACACGTTACGGAGAGATGTACAGTAGGGTGGATCGATTTTACATCTTTTTCGATTTCCATATTCTAATAGAGACAAAAACTTGCGCATGCATGAGAAAATAGCCTCTGCAAAATCTTAGCTTAATAGGTAAACATCTTCTGCCCCCGGCAGAGCGATGAAAATCATATTTTAGTAGTCAAAAACGTATTTTTAAACCCTAGCCTAGAGTCATAAAATTTTGCGTGTGTGTTATTTCATGCCTAAGCAACGATATAAATGCATTATTTAAGACAAAGAGCCGATCTGAAAATATGTATAATATACATATTTTCAGATCGGCTCTTTGTCTTAAATAATGCATTTATATTTCCCATAGCATTTATATCGTTGCTTAGGCATGAAATAACACACGCAAAATTTTATGACTCTAGGCTAGGGTTTAAAAATACGTTTTTGACTACTAAAATATGATTTTCATCGCTCTGCCGGGGGCAGATGATGATTACCTATTAAGCTAAGATTTTGCAGAGGCTATTTTCTCATGCATGCGCAAGTTTTTGTCTCTATTAGAATATGGAAATAAAAAAAATGTAAAATCGATCCACCCTAATTGTACAGGCCCCGCCTCCATAAGCGGAGACTTTTGTGAAAGTGACAAACATTTTCACACATCATTCAATTACTATTCCGTGTGCGTATATATAAATAATGCTCTTTAAAATGCAATTCTTGTGTGGTTGAGAACAATTTATTTTTCAAGACATTAGAAACAGTTGAAACTCGTAAAATTAATGTGCAAGATACAGGACACAAAAATCAATAAAAATGGACACACTTTCCCTATTCTACATTCTAAGAAAATCTAAATCAACGTTTTTGCGTTCATCTGTTTTGGATTCGTTTCAAATTTACTGTTGACTTTAACATCAATAGCTCAAAGTTCTACGGAGTTGTGCGTAACCATTTGGTAAGGGGGTGCAAACTTTACTGGACTGCGATAATAGATGCGTTATACACGTTTTAATCGATAATTTCATTGTGATTTCGGATAAACAACTGAAGGTGACGATGGCTGGTGTCGTTGGGCTTGTGGTAGACCGGATTCCAGCAAATGCCTACGAGATGCAATGGATGCGGGTGCGACTTTCATCAGTCGAAAATGGATCGCCCAAAAACTTTATCGTAGTGAAAGATGGGTAACTGACAATTGGAAAAAGGAGTACGATTCGTACTTTATAAAGTTTGGCGAAGACAGATCCGAAAAACTGTCGCAGGCAGGCAGGAGAGCAAAGCCATTGTGATTGAAAGCAGTGACCATAAAAGGCGACGAAGCTGCGCTCAAGTTGCCAAAATCATCTTGGAGAGGCGAAAGAAGGTTGTTGACCAGTCAACGATTCAACAATATCACACGAGGCAAGGAATGAAGCCTTTCCACGTGATCCCAAAGCCAATTATATTCCCAACAAGCATTGAGAATCGACTTTGGTCTCGCGACTATCTACATCTGTGGGTTGGAGATGATTTCACGCACCTGGCATCAAGTGATGAATTCTTCGTTTGGACTGTCCGTCGGACAAATTATCAAAATAACAGAATGCGGTCACTTTACTTAGAAGATATTGAAGACCATGAGCATATTATCAACAGCGTTGCATAAAACCTCGTTACACTGGGATATTCATTCGTTTCACTCTGTCAAAAAGATGTGGGTGATCAAAGGCGCTTCATGGGATGGTGGATATTATCAGTAGGCTATTCTTACAAAAAATGTAATTCCATTTCTTTCGGATCTAATAATGAAAGTGGTTTATCTTCATGATAGTGTCCCATGCCACCGCGTAAATGCCACCCAACAACTTCTGAGAGAGACTGGGATTGATTCCTTTGATCGGACTCAATGGCCTATATTCAAAAGACTGATTTGAACAGAGCAAAGCACTTTGGAGCGATTCTAAAGAACAAAGTGGAAAATTTGATGCTGCAGGAACTTGGTCCCAATCGATATTTCTTTAAGAGGTCCTCCTTCAACACATTCAAACTATCCTCCAAGAACTTGAACATGAGAGAGATTTGTTTAAACGTCTGCTGAAATCATACCTCGAGTGTCTGATAGCTGCGCGTGAGGGTAATGGTAAGTATACAAGATATTTATACGTTCTGATATTCAGTTTGAATAAAGCTTTCAAATGGTACGTACTATTCTTGTTGTATCTTTGTTTAATTTGGTTTGTACTCCATCGCAAAAGGTTACGCACAACCCTGTATAGCATAAGCGCTATATATGCGTGTCTGTGTTTGAGTAGGTTCTAAAGGCGTGTGAGAGATGTCAGCAGTATTGTACATTAAGCACATAATGATACGCACTTCATCCGTTCCAAGGTTTGAACATGCTAAATTCAGAGTTTAAAAAGAACTAAATGGCAAACTCGATAACTTATAACACAAAAGGAATAAGGGATCTTTCTCTTCACGCTCCGTTGATGACTAAGCCTGTTTTAGACTTCCGAAAGTGTATATATATATATTGTAGGTACAAATATCGACATACTGCATAATACTGATACATACAGATAGAGAAAAACAAATAGTGACTAATTTATAATTATTAAAATAATACTAATAAGCAACTCATAAGTGATTCACACACTGAAAATATGTAAATAACTGATTAAATAAATAGTGAACGGCAACAATCCATAATACGACAAGCTCTGCTTATGTCCGTGTGGTTGACTACTTGGAAATAGTAGTAGTAATAGTACTAATAATAGTAATAGCAGCCTAAGCATTTCCATTCTTGACGCGGTAATCCAAAACAGATAGATATAATGACACACTTTACACAAATCCACTTAAGAACGTTCTAAGATAATGAAATTGACGTTCAGGTTAATTAGATCGTAAGGTAAAAAACACTGTTAGGTCCTAAATAAACTCTCTAAGTTAGTTAAAAAAGCAGTGCCTCTTGAACGTAGCTGTGCCCAGAGGGATTTATACATATACAAATATGTATTACAGGAAGGCATACGAAAGCAACCAGATTACAGGAGAAGTGCGGGAGTAGTCGATCTCAACGTCTCACCCTCGACCCAATATTGAAGGAGAAGCGTCGCCCTGCCAACGACACACTCGGAGAGATGCTCAACAGTGATGTCATAGAAGGTCTTCGCGACGGGGCCACCGCCGACAGTACGGACAACATCGAACAACGGCGGGGAAGAGAATCCTTTTCGGTGGTGGTGTCCAAAGGCTCCGAAGATTGGATTGAAATTGTAGGTCGCTTCACTCGTTCCTTGAAACTAGCGAGGCAACGGAAGTTGACCTTGGGGGGAGCTTTCTTCTCTTCCTCTTCTTCGTGGGAGTTGGCGTTCGAGGTTTTGCTGAGGAGTAAAACGTCTTCGATGCATTTTGGACCAGCCTCAAAAGATTCGTCGTTCAGCGACGCTTGCAGAGTCTTGTCAGGCGTTTGAACCGGAGACTCGGTCGGAGAGACTTCGGGAGTATTTTGGAACAGAAAGATCGGTGGGGCTCCGGACAATTGCCGCGGGATCACCAACGGGGTCGAAGTCGGGGTATTGGAATTAATAGTTATCCGTTTTTCCCCTTCTTTATGGAAGGAAAATAAATTAAATGATGGTAAAGGAAAATTGTACGGGGCTTTCGCCGAGGAATGCATCTCGTCATTTTCACTCGGGTTATCAAAATTAAGTTCGGTCAAAGATTTTGATTTTTTTCTCTCGAGGATATTGGTCCCTTTCCTTCTCACGAAATGAGAATCGTGTATCTTTCTATTGAAAAACGATAAGGGATGGGCTAAAAACCTACTTTGAAAGTTAAGGTTACACTCGTTCATCGGATCGCCATCATTCATTGTTAAATAACGATCAATAGTGACGTTATTATTATTTGGCTCACACACTGGTTTAGTAGCGTTTATAACGGCATTCAGATTACCGTCGTACGATGTAATTCCCGAGTCCCAATAATCTTTAGTATTTATCTTTACGAGACGATCTTTGTTCGCGAGTTCTTCGTTTTCAGTGGGAGAATTTGGAGCAGTGTGGAAATCAGCGATACTGCTCGATTTCACTAAAAAAGTTTTGGAAGGAGTACTAACAATTTTACAGTTAAATTCGGAAATTATTTCAATTGGGGAATTTAAGCGTGTGACAGATTTTGCTTTAGTTAACGGTCGCGTATAAATCGGCGAACTATTTTGATGGGGTGAGTCCTTATTATCAGATTTGCTCGGAGAATGAACCCCATTGAACTGTTGGGGTAAAGCGGGGTTTGGGAGGTATACGTGGTATTTTGTACTCGAATGATTGAAGAGGAGACCGCAGTAGTTGAGGCTGCAATCTTTCGCGGCGTTTGGTCGTGATTAACTTTCAATAGGTTAATTTTAGTTGATGCAGTGGTTGATGCAGTGGTTGATGCGAGGGGAACCACTTTTTCTTCTTCTTCTTCTTCCTTCGAAACTAATGAAACGCCGTTTACATTCGATCGTGTCAACAACTCTGGATGAATGCAATGTTTAGAATTTTCAGTGCACCATATTGTTTTGTTCTCCATTTCGAATTCTCGTTCATCCACAATCACGGATCGTTTAACTTTAAAGGAGACATTTATACTCTTAACTTCTATAAACACCGTCGGCCGTCAATGCGAAGAACGTCGTACTTAAAAGTCACGAATAGTTAACGTGTACGCATCGAGCAACATCCTCTTTCGTAGAATTTCAAAAAGTCAACCAAGAACCCGTAGAAATTGGGGAATAAATGTCGCCGCGAATATTGAATATTCCATTAAATTTTACGGAGTTCCTCTTAGCTTTGGATAAACTCGAGCGCATCAGTAACGTTACACAGAGACACAAACACTGTTTCAACTAATGCCTACCGAGTGTCTTTTTTTTTGTTTTTCCCTTTTTACGATGCAAAATGTCTTTATAGATTTCTTCTTCGATGATGGTCACGAGTACCTGAACGGAAACAAAAAATAAGAAAAAACTTTTAAGACAAATTCAAAAATAATTTATAACAACTAGTTTACATTTTTAAAAGAAAATGAAGATATTAAGCATAAACCTCTCCTTTAATTTCTCTATGCCATTATAATACGACCACCACCACTTTCAATTTAGGCCTAGTTACTTTCTTCAGACCCCGATTTTTTTTTTAAAATTAGACAAGTTTTATAGAAAAAATGTTAAAACACTCATTATTTTCTTTAATTTCTTTCTTTATACACCATTCACTCGCTCAAAAAAACTTCTTTGCGTACGTATTTGCGTACGTAATGTGAAACGACAATAAATCTTGCATCGTATTTTTCAAGGGTTTTCACTCGAAGCTTTTAGCGTAAGAACTCGCTCGTATAACAATTATACAATAATAAAAAAGCGTATATACGCGTAAATGTTTAATTCATTACGTTGCAATCATCTTTAATAAAAGATATTATTTTAATTAACTTTAATATATGTTGGTTTTCTCCGTTTATCATATTGTGAGAGACGCTTTACACAAGTCCGCACGTCATAACAAAATCAAATGACGGACTACGTATATATATATTCGTATACAATGCGCAGTCTATTCCTGTCCGTGTAAATCAAAACAGCGAAGCGAAATACTTAAAAATATACGAGACGAAATATTCTGATTCATGGCTGGCACTGGCACTGTCACTACTGAAGGAGAGTAAAACTTATTTGATATGGTGATGTCCTCAAAACCCCTAAAGGGTTTATCTTTGGCACAGTGCCACCTGTACATGGCTCGTTCAAATTTTACCTATGGTTAAGCGCAATAAGCGTGTGTTAATACGATATATTACGAGAAAATTCCAAACGTATAGTGTACAAGTCTCTCTCTCTCTCTCTCTCTCTCTCTCTCTCTCTCTCTCTCTCTCTCTCTCTCTCTCTGTGTGTGTGTGTGTGTGTGTGTGTCGAAAATTTATGTGAAAAACCTTAGGTACATAATTAACGATAAGACAGAATTTATTTCGCGTTCCGTATCAGATACTTCCAAATCACGGAAAATTCATAAAAAAGTTACTTTTTTTTTTTTTTTTTTTTTTTTAAATGAAGGAAAGAATGTCGTTTCAACAAGAGATGTTTCTCCTTTTCCTTCAAACAACTATAAATGACTGATAAACTGCCAAAAGATTTGACATTGAAAAGTCACATAAAAAAACATGTTACAATATTTTGAAGTTTCCTGATTCATCAAATACTGCATACCGCAACAAGAAAATCGACCAATTTATAAACTTTCGTGAAATAATTTTTCATATATATATATATATCATTATGAACATTAAATTGAATCATGAATTGAAGGTTTAACAACAAAAAGATACATACTGTAGAGGCGTAAACAAGCGCTTTCGGTGAAGAAAGTATATTTGACTTGGTTAAAAAGAGTAGTTAAGCTACAATATAACATCACGTGAACCTCTCCTTTCATCTCGTTAACGGAGACTTATTTACCTTAAAATAAGAAGAGAAAAAATAATAGTAGTGAACCCACACGCAGAGAAAACATGACCCTTTCTCAACCTTTTAAGATTTACATCGGCAATCATGTCAAAACATGCGCGCAAGACAAACCGAACATTCAAACAATTCTCCATTCAGCTTTTATCGTACTCGTCTTCAAACCTAATTCAATTGAAAATTCATCATATATATATATATATATAGGGTGATCCAGAGAAATGGGACCCAAAAGAAACCCCTGTAACTCTTAAAGTATAAGTCCTTTTATAAAATCATACGCATCATTCGAAAGAGGATAGTTACAAGTTTGTACAGGATTGTATAGGTTTTGACAATACAAGACAAGATAAGATAAAAAACAAAATAAAAGTGTTAGTTAAAACTAACCCTTCAAGATGACTGCATGGACTGTGGAACAGCTGCGTTTCATAACTGAGCAATATTATGAGCATGGAAGAAGTGTAGTTTCAGCTCAAAGATCTTTCAAGACAAATTTTCAGATGTCAAAATCACCTTCTAAGAAAGTAATCCGTCGGTGTGTCAGAAATTGGTGGTGTTATTTACCTTCTGTTGGATCCATTGACAGAATTGTCGTCTTTGTGCGAAATCTCCATCGTTTAGTTGTTGCACTGTTTGAATTTTATATGGAAAGAGCATTAAATTTTGCTTGAATATACGGTGTGTTGTTGTTCCATATCCAACTCCTAACAGCTGAGAAGCACGTCTGATGCTTATGTTAGGATTATCCTGTACAATTTCATGAGCTCTGTTAATGATCTCGTCTATCCTTGCTGTGCGCACTCTTCCAGTTGGTTTTCTTTTTCCAATGCTGCCAGTTAGGGTAAAATTTCTGACACACCGACGGATTACTTTCTTAGGTGATTTTGACATCTGAAAATTTGTCTTGAAAGATCTTTGAGCTGAAACTACACTTCTTCCATGCTCATAATATTGCTCAGTTATGAAACGCAGCTGTTCCACAGTCCATGCAGTCATCTTGAAGGGTTAGTTTTAACTAACACTTTTATTTTGTTTTGTATCTTATCTTGTCTTGTATTGTATTGTCAAAACCTATACAATCCTGTACAAACTTGTAACTATCCTCTTTCGAATGATGCGTATGATTTTATAAAAGGACTTATACTTTAAGAGTTACAGGGGTTTCTTTTGGGTCCCATTTCTCTGGATCACCCTTTATATATATATATACACACACACACACGGTGTCCATAAAGTCACGCATCATAGGAACATAAGCAATGTCTATTTATTTATGTCTCCATCAGGTCAAATATCTTGAGGAACATTCAAAGAAACCTGCTTTTTCGTTACAAACATGTTTTGAGATTGGTGGGAATCATTTCGAACAAATACAAAATAAATAAAAATGTATTTTCCTATGATGCGTGACTCTCTCTCTCTCTCTCTCTCTCTCTCTCTCTCTCTCTCATATATATATATATATATATATATATATATATATATATATATATATATATATATATATATATGAGTGTGTGTGTGTAAATTATCCTCCTGTAAAATCGCGCGCAGAGGGAAGAGGAAAGGGGGAATCATGTAAGACGTGTTTACAAATACTTTAAATAGTTAATTTGATATTATGCTGCATTAACTATTAAAAATATCTATGTTCAATCGAATAAAGACTGAAGCTATATATATATATATATACACACACACACACACACGGTGTTTCATAACATGTGGGACGCACTGTCAGGATGGGTTCAGGACCTGAAAACAATGAAAAAAGTTTATATAAACATATGCCCAAAATCGCTTTGTTTCCGAGTTACGGCCATTTATATGTTCCAGCAAGTATCCGCCTTACCTTTAAAGGAAGTGCTCAAAATGACCGCCTTGCGCTTGAATACACGCCTGAACACGCCTCGTCATAGATTGCCTGACGCGTTCAAACATTCCAGGTATTGCTCGGATTTTCTGGCATCCTTGTTCTACACGTTGGCGATGCATTTCAACGTTGTCAATGGGTATCACGTAAACGATGGATTTCAGATGACCCCCACGGGTAAAAATCGAGTGGATTCAGGTCCGGAGAGCGAGCAGGCCACGCAATGGGTCCTCCACGGCCTATCCATTTATCAGGGAAATGGTCATCCAAATAGTCTCTGGCTACTCGACTAAAATGAGGCGGAGCGCCGTCATGCATAAACCACATACGACGTCGGACACTAAGAGGAACTTCATCTAGTAAATCGGTTAAATCATTGCTTAAAAAATTGGAATAGGATTCTCCTGTTAATCTTCCAGGCAAAACAAAAGAACCGATTAAGTTCTCGGCAATAAGTCCTGCCCATACATTAATACTAAATTTTTGTTAGTGCCTTGACTGGATGATGGCATGAGGATTCTCTTCGGCCCAGCGATGAGTGTTGCGAAAATTGATCACGCCATTTCTTGTGAAGGCAGCCTCATCAGAAAACAACACGGAGGATAGAAAAAGAAGAGGATCGCGAGCGCACTGTTGAAGGGACCAAGTACAAAAAGCCTCTCGTGGTGGGAAATCAGCTTGTAAGGCCTTGTACTCTCAGAATGGGTAAAAGCTGTTGTTCCCGTAAAATTCTCCACACAGTTGTATATCTTACACCCTCTGTTGCTGCTATCCTTCGGGTGCTGACACCAGGATGTTCCTCCATGTGATTCAGGACCCGCTCCTCCAACTCAACAGTTCTGGCACTGATTGGTCTACCACCATTTGAAACTCGCTTGCTGAATGATCCTATATCACTAAGACGCTCGTCTATTCTCTGAAAGGTCCTCTTATCTGGCAGACGGCGATTCAGAAAACTTTCCGCATACAGACGTCTTGCTGCGGCCGCATTACACTCGGCAAGTCCATACACGAGATGCATGTCTGCCATTTCTGTTTGAGTAAGCTTCCATTCTCACTTCAAATGTACAGTCACTGAATAGCACAAAAAAATTAAGTTTTTTTTCACTGGACTGCACTTATTCACGGTAAGAAGTTACAAATACGAACAGTGAAACACCGCGATGCACCTCTGACTGACTGATGGCTCTACATTCAACGATATTTAAACACGTCAAAGAGTGTACGAAACATTACAATCGGCAAGGCCACACATGAAATAAGTCTCGTACACACTCACAAAGTCGTCAAGCAGTGTTTGTAAACAGTTTGCGGAAAGAATTGCTGGAACACAAAAAGGGCTGTAACTCGGAAACAAAGCGACTTTTTTCAGTGTTTACAGGTCCTGAATCCATCCTGAAAGTGCGTCCCACATGCTATGAAACACCCTGTATATATATTATATATATATATATATATATATATATATATATATATATATATAAAACAGGTCGGATTTTGTAAATAAGTTGGATTTTCTTTGTACGACCTACTTTTTTGAGGTTAGATTTGGTTACCGTAACTCAAGCTAACCTAGCCTATCCGAAAACAAATCATTCCGAGGTAGCATAAAAGAAGAATTACTTGATTTCGAGTTTTCTGTTAAGTGAAATCCTAATGCAGGTGAAATTAGAAAAAATAATTATCGCATAAGGTTAAAAAAAAAGTTTTTCATGAGCTCCCCCCCCCCCCCCACACTGCCAAACTAACACAAGCGAAATTGAATAAAAATTTGGAAATATAAAAGTACAGGGTGTACATAAAGTCAGGATCTATTTTTGTGAAGCACTTGGAAATTATATGGAATTCAATCATAAAATGATAAAGTGGTAACATTTATTAAATAATTAAGAGTAGGATTCGACGTGACGCCCATCAGTATCCCTGCACAGCTCAAATCGTTCCGCAGCATTTCTAAACACATTCTGGAGCATTTGCGGGGTTATGTTATTTGCAGCAGTTCGTATACGTGTACGTAAGTTTTCAAGACTCGTAATCTTCGTCTGATAGACGTGCGATTTGATAAAGCCCCATGCAAAGAAATCTAAAGGGGTTAAATCTGGTGATCTCGCTGGCCAAGGTCTGTTGCTTCCGCGTCCGATCCAGCGATTTGGAAAACGTCCATTTAGATAATCCTGAACAATTTTGGCATAGTGACAAGGAGCACCATCATGTTGATAGACGACGGTACTAACAATCCTATCCCCGTCGTCTATCAACATGATGGTGCTCCTTGTCACTATGCCAAAATTGTTCAGGATTATCTAAATGGACGTTTTCCAAATCGCTGGATCGGACGCGGAAGCAACAGACCTTGGCTAGCGAGATGACCAGATTTAACCCCTTTAGATTTCTTTGCATGGGGCTTTATCGAGTCGCACGTCTATCAGACGAAGATTACGAGTCTTGAAAACTTACGTACACGTATACGAACTGCTGCAGATAACATAACCCCGCAAATGCTCCAGAATGTGTTTAGAAATGCTGCGGAACGATTTGAGCTGTGCAGATATATTGATGGGCGTCACGTCGAATCCTACTCTTAATTATTTAATAAATGTTACCACTTTATCATTTTATAATTGAATTCGTGCTTCACAAAAATAGATCCTGACTTTATGTACACCCTGTATAAAGGGTGTTATCAATTTATGTTTCATAAATTAGTATACATACTCAGGACGTTAAAGTTAACAAAAAATTACCTACGAGTATAAATCCGCAATCGCTTCGTTTCCGAGATACATTGATTTTTTTTGCCGAGGACGATGCTGTTCTCTGTACACCTATTGTATGCTTTCTAGATATATCAGAAAACAATAAAATTACTAATAAAATTACTATTATTATTACTATTACTACTATTGTTATAATTATTATTATTATTTTTTCAAGTTATGAAGAATATTGCTCCTACTGTATCTTTTCTCGAATGTAATAAATGGGAAATGAAATGGCTCATACTCGTTATAATCGAGACAAAAGTCCTGTCATAATACTAAAGATAATAACAATAATAATAATAATAATAATTTTATTTTTCTCTAAAATATATCTAGAAAGTATAGAATAGGTATACAGAGAATAGCATCATCTCCGGCAATAAAGGAAACTGTATCTCGGAAACGAAACGATTGTGGATTCATGTTCATAGGAACTTTTTTGTTTACTTTGACCTCCCGAATGTGTACTAGTTTATGAAACATAATTTGATAACACCCTGTATATATGTGCGCGTGAATTAGGGTCCCGATTAATGCACCAAATGGCGATCTCATATGGACACGAGTACCTCGCCCTATCTAATACAATTTATTTCATTGAAGATTCGGGTATACGACAACGCTAGACGGCAGTCTGGGGGCGAAAAAAATTCAAACACCTTTTTTGCTTGGTTAAAGCGTCGGGTCCGAAGACGCGCTCGTCACCCCCAGGAAAGTAAGGGGGAGGGGGGTTAATCTTTTGTTGCTTGATTAATTATCGATTTGGGGAAAACCTGTATCAGGATTACTTTCAGCAGGACCATCCATCATGTACGAGACGAAAGAAATTTCAAATTCTATACTTTAAACCAATTCGTCTTTGATCAAAATTCCACTCGAGTAAATATATATATATATATATATAATATATATATATATTATATATATATATATATATGAACACCTTCCGTTTGGCGAGTATTCAAAATGCGATGCTATCATATAAAGACAAAAGATAAATTACAAATAGGATATAAAACAAATTTGTAAGTGTTTACAGACGACGAACGACGACCTCTGAATTATAATGTAGACAGCAGGAGTCTGACACCGATTAACGTGTCAATTGTGGCGTATAAAAAACAGTTTAATTCTCTGTCGCGCATATATATATATATATATATATATATATATATATATATATATATATTATATATATATATATATATATATATATACTAAAAAGAATTTAAGGTCAAAGGAAATTTTTTGATCATTTTTGTAAGTATGTCTTTTTAAGCCAGATAGGGTTAGAATATCCCCCTTTGGGTTGTCATTTGGACTATAGACATCACGTTATTATGGGACATGCAATCATTGCACTTATCTTTAGAAACTTTTTAAGTTAACCCAGATTTCCTTTTCATAGATTTGAAGCACGAACTTAGTCAGACTAAACTGACAACCTGCCTCGAAACCCATTGTGACACCTCATGTACCATTTGCACGTGTTTTGCATGAGTGTCATTCCATGCATGCCAATTTTAGCAATAAAAGGGCTGAGCATTTTCCATTCATCATCACTTGAAATTTGAAGATGGTTCGACGACAACTCAGCATCCAAGACAGGGGAAGGGCCATTGGCTGGCTACAAGATGGACAAACTCAGAGAACTGTGGCTCAGCGTCTAAATGTAAGCCAAAGCGTTATCGGCAGACTCTGGCAGAGGTTCAGGACAACTAATGCTGTTCAGAATCGCCTCCGTTCTGGAAGACTCCGATCAACAACAGCACGAGACCACCACTTCCTGATGATAACGGCGTTGCGACAGCGCTTTGTGACCTCACGACATCTTCGGGATCAACTCAGAGCTGCCAGAGGCACCAACGTGTCCGACCAGACCATTAGGAATCGTCTGCGAGACCGAGGTTTGCGATGCCGGCGTCCTACAGTCCGACCACCGCTACTTGACCGTCACAGAAGGCTCGCCGAGATTGGTGCAGACGTCATATCCAGTGGAACCGTGGTCAGTGGGCAGAGACAATGTTCACAGATGAGTCACGCTTCTCGCTCCAGTTCAATGATGGCCGGGCTCGTGTTTATCGTCGTCAAGGAGAGAGATCTGCTGATGTCAACGTTGCTCAACGTCTACCATTTGGAGGAGGAAGTGTGATGGTGTGGGCGGGGATATCCATGAACCACAGAACCCCTCTGTACGTCGTCAACGGAAATTTGACTGGTCAGCGTTATCTCAACGAGATTGTTCAACCTCTGGTAATTCCACTTCTGCAGCGGATTGGACCAGGAGCTTGGTTCCAGGACGACAACGCAAGACCTCATCGTGCCAGGGTGGTGACCGACTTCCTGCAGGAGCAGAACGTTCAGCACATGGATTGGCCTGCATATTCACCCGACTTGTCACCCATTGAGCATGCGTGGGATGAACTAGGGCGGCGAGTTCGATCACATCACGTCCCTGCCGTCAACCTCCGGCAACTGGCTCAGCGATTAGTCGCAGAATGGCAAGCGATCCCTCAACGTTATTTCCAACGCCTGATGAACAGCATGCGCCAACGTTGTCAAGAATGTGTGAATGCTAACGGTGGCTACACCAGTTACTGAAGCTTCTGCGACTTGTGTGAACATCATTTTGGGGGGTGCATGACTTTTTTTCATCAGGGTAATAAACTAGTCTCTAATCAAAAGTTTTTGTTTTGTGTTTTCTGTTCTTGAGCCATCAAAGAATTATTTTGTCATTAGTCGTCACCATTTTAGCTCGTTAGCTTATATTTATATGCACAAATATTTTTTACCCTTAACTTCTTTTGAGTAGTATATATATATATATATATATTATATATATATATATATGGCGCTCATAAGTATTCGTATAGGGAGTTACTTCAGTTATATTCGCCCTTATCTTTTGTACCATGCATAGGATAGTTATGAAAAGTTGATGGTTCGTTTGGAAAATGTTAACAAATAGAAAGTTAGTTTAACTCTAACACACAATGTAAAACATCAAAGAATTTGATACACAATTTTTTTTTGCATATTTATTTACAAAATTATTTAATACTTTGCGTGGCCACCTTTTGCTTGAATGACTTCAGTGATTCGTTTTGGGTGTTTTTCTACGAGGTTTCGATATCTCTCAGTAGAAATTTTAGCCCACATTCTTCTAAAGAAAATTGTCGCAATTCATTCAGATTCGAAGGGTTTCTCTCGAGGACACCTCTTTTCTATTTCTTTATAACTGCAGCAACTGTCGTAAATAGAATTCGAAGTTCGTCGCCTATCTTCTCGTAACTCTTTCCAGATTCGTGCGCAGCAATAACAGATCTAAGATCCGTAGATAGCTCTTTACCACAACGATCCATTGCTTACTAATGGTTCGTACAGTCATTCGTCTTCCACGAAGATTCACGGAGAAAATTCTAGAATTCAGAATTGCCAACAGTCCCTAATCACTAACTAACCAACTACTAATAAAAATTTTAAATTCTTCAAGCCTAAGGTGGATTACACGAAATATTAAATAATTTTGTAAATAAATGTACGAAAACTTTTGCATTTTAACATTTTTATTTTCCTCAAATTTTATTTGTTAAAATTCTCCAAAAGAACAGTAAACTTTTCATATCTATCCAGCGCATGATACAAAAGATAATGATGAATATAACAGAAATATTTCTCTACGAATACTTACGAGCGCCACTATATATAGCGTGTATATATATAGCGTATTCTTCCTGCATAAATAATATGTACCTGTGTGGGTGCCTCTCTCTCTCTCTCTCTCAGATTAAGATGTATATATGAGAGAGAAAGTGAGATGAAGTATGAACAGGTGAACCATTTGTCAAACAGAGTTTTAAGATAGAGAGAATGGTCTTGAATGACGTCATTAAATAATGGATAATACGGAGGACGAAGAAATATTTAAAAGTAAAATTATTTCATTTGTTGAATGAAGGATCTCGGATCGAATATTTACGAGATGCGCTTTTGTTTTCGGTTGAACTAAATCGAGAGAGAGAGAGAGAGAGAGAGAGAGAGAGAGAGAGAGAGAGAGAGAGAGAGAGAGAGAGAGAGAGAGAGAGTGAAATAATTTACGAATGTAGCGGGGTAATCATTTTGTGAGAACGCTTTTGGTACCTCGGAACATTAAAATGTTTATATAAAAGATCTAGAAACATTTTTACTGCCGGGGAAAAGATACGTCGCTCCTGACTAGGTTAGGTTAGGTTCGATTGGTAAGTACCTCACTATTTAATGACTTTACTGAAAACAATCTTCGAGCCCTCAATCGCGTCCCGAACACTTATTACACCCTTCTCGGCATATATTTAACCTAACTCTAACTAAGGTTAGGGTTAAGTTAACGTAAGTTTGGTTAATTAGTTTTTCTCAAATATGGATTTACCAGAGTTTATAACTTGAATAAGCGGAGAGACAAGTGTGTGTGTGTGTGGTGTGTGTTCTTGTCTTCCCTATGGAATCGCGACAATATTTAGGAAACACACACAGCCCATCGCAGCACGAACGTGCATATCATGACATTAGCAGTGTCGCGGTGGTTTATCTTTATAAATGGTATCTCTTATAATAAAAAAAAGTGGGATATAATTTAGGCTACGCTAGGTTTGGTTAAATTCATTAGGTTTTTTTAGATTGGGTAAATGTCGCGATAAAGAATTGAACGTGAAGCTGTGTGAAAAATAATGTCGCAGTTTTGTAGGGTAGCCAAACACTGTGTGTGTGTGTGTGTGTGTGTGTGTGTGTGTGTAAAAGCACATATACTCTAAATTTCAAAGTGTTGCTGTCGACTAAAAAGTAAGTAAATAAACAGACTTATGCCAATTAAGTAAAAAAACAAAAACAAAAAATTCCTACTAAAAACGGGACAATTTTTATTTTTTAAAACTGAACTAAATGCGGTTACACAAATGAAAAAATGTGTCATCTAATTATAGATTAATTTGAACAAATTTATATATATATTATATATAATATATATTATATATAATATATATATATATATATAAATAGATATATATATATATATATAGAATATATATATATATATATATATACTGTATATATATATATATATAATGTATATATATATATATATATACTGTATATATATAATATATATATATATATATATATATATATAATATATATATATATATATATATATATATAAATTATTTCACGAAAGTAACACCTGAAAAATATTTATGATGAATAAAACCACGAAGAAAAGGAAACACAATGGTGCTCAAGCGCTTTCATCTAATGACATCCTCAGGAACGAACACTGAAGTACATAAAGAATTACAGCCTATATATAGGTTAAAAAAAAAAAAATTAAATATATATATATAATATATATATTATATATATATATATATATACAGTACTGGCCAAATTATTAGGAATTTTTTAAAAATTTCATTTTTTGGTATAAAATGTTAAATTAAACAATTTTAAACGTTGAAAAGTTATTATTTCTACACAAGAATACATGGTCATTATTTAGCAATAGTTTAGTACTTAGTTTGACCCCCCTTAGCTGCCTTAAGGGCTGCGACACGCTTCGGCATGCCATGAATCAATTTTTTGCATAATTCCTTAATACGTGTAGAGTGAAACCAGACTTGAATAAGTCGCTCTATGAGTTGGTGTTTTGTTGTTATCGGCGTTTCATGGATTACGTCCTTTAAAATACACCATAAACTTTCGATTGGGTTCATGTCTGGAGAATTTCCAGCCCATGGGAGCAACCGAACACTATTTTCATGACACCATTTTTTAACCGACTTTGCCGTGTGGCATGGAGCTGAGTCTTGTTGAAAAATCCAACGTCTATACCATACCATTCCCTTATTTGAGGCAGTAGACGTCTTTAGTACTTCTATATACTTGACTTGGTTCATATTCCCCTCAACAATGCTCAAACGACTAGTTCCATGCACAGAAATTGCTCCCCAAACCATGATCTTTGGTGGAAATTTCACCGTTTCATCAGACACTCAGGCAAAAATTCTTCTCCAGGCCTTCTTCTTACACTTTGAACACGATCGTCAAGCACGGCAATCGTTGACTCATCGGAGAACACCACCTGCAATCAAAGAAAGCCCTGTGAAAGAGTCAGTGCATAGCGTATGAAGTACAGCTAAAACGAAGTACAGTATGACTTGCTGCTTTACAGATATTTTTACTGCAGTTTTATCACGTACTGTAAATACACTTCTATGCATACTGTATTTACTGTATTAACATTCTATTTAATGTTAATATTATTCTTACCTGTCCCAATCCTCACTAGTCCAGTTAATGTGTTCCTTTGCCCATGCAAAACGTGCCTTCTTCATAGCTCAGTGAGCCTGGGCTTCTTCCTTGGGCGGTAGGCTTTGAAGCCGGCAGTTAGAAGCCTCCTGTTGACTGTTCTACGACTAATATGATGCCATCAGCCGCTAGACTACTGGAAATGTTTTTGCAAGTAGCTCTTCTATTTCTAAGAGACAAAATTGCAATCTGTCTATCAGTTCTTGGAGTCGTTACCCTTTTTCTGCCGCATCTTCCAACCCTTTTGGGGCCTACATTTTCTCCAAATACCATTTTTTCTTAATACGAAGTACTGACTGTGGTGAAACATGGAGTTTGGCAGCGATTTCCTTTTGTTTAAATGTAGAAGAAGTTAATAAAACCTGTATTTGCCCAATTTTCCGTGGACTCAAGTCATTCTTTCGCCCCATTTCAAATTCACTTAAAAACTGTAACAAATAATTGCCGAAATTGGGTAAATACACTATTTAAATTAAACGGTAGTTACAATGACACGTAAAAGAAAGAGAAACACACCCGCATCGCACGACAACCAAACGACAACTGACGAACAAACACGCTTCGTTCGACTAAAGAATTATGCAAAAAATTGATTCATGGCATGCCGAAACGTGTCGCAGCCATTATGGCAGCTAAGGTGGGTCAAACTAAGTACTAAACTATTGCTAAATAATGACCATGTATTCTTGTGTAGAAATAAATAACTTTTCAACGTTTAAAATTGGTTTAATTTAACATTTTATACCAAAAAATGAAATTTAAAAAAAATTCCTAATAATTTGGCCAGTACTGTATATATATATATATATATACAATAAATGGAGAAAAAAATTAAAGGGTGGTGGGAGGAGCATACAAATTTGTAAGGAAAAACTACCGATTTTAGCACTTTCCTTCCTTCGTGGTTTTATTCATCATATATATATAATTTTTTTTTTTGGTGTGTGTGTGTGTGTGTGTGTGGTGTGTGTGTGTGTGTGTGTGTGTTACGGAATCTGTGAAATTCATGAAATCCCTAAAATGTCAACTAAAATGTTCAGGGATTTCACTAAGGTTACGTCGTGGTATTTTCGTTAGTTTTAACGAAAATATCATGACTTAACGGATCAAGTAAAGATAAGCACCCCCAACCTTTTTTAGTTAGCTTTATAAGTCTAACTAACGAAAATATCACGACTTAACCTAACGAATCGTTAGATCAACTGTACGCCCTTGACGATTGGTTAGGTTAGGTCGTGATATTTTCGTTAGTTAGCCTTATAAAGCTAACTAAAAGAGGTTGGGGGTGCTTATCTTTACTTGATCCGACTTAACCTTACACGAAATCCCTAAACATTTCAGGGATTTCATGGAATCCCTAGTTACGCAGATTCCCTATAACATATATACGCTTTTCAATTTATGTTAGGACTTTATTCAGGTAATGAGCGTACCCATTTTACCCACATTTATTTCCCTCGAACTTTGTCAGAAAATACCTTCCACGCAATCCTATAGAAAAAGACAAGTAGAACGAGACTCCAGGAAACAAAGAGCAAAAATTTGCTTTGAAAAAAACACATACAGGGAATAAAGGTAGCTCAGACTATATACATGATGATAAAAATAACCACGAAGGAAAAAGAAAACACGAAATAACGTTCAACCGCTTTTGTCTAACGACATTCTTAGGAACACGATCGAGCACTATTTCGTGTTTTCTTTTTCATTCGTGGTTAGTTTCATCATAAATGTTATTCAAGTGTTACTTTCGTCAAATAATTTTCATATATATATATATATATATATATATATATATATATATATATATATATATATATATATATATATATTATATATGAGTTAAAAAATAACTAGAAAGAAATACGTTTTAGGCAAAAAAAATTTACTTTTATATATAATATATATACAAGATGGGTGAAAAGTCTTTAAGGATTTTATACATACAAATAATTTGTTAATTAATTAACTAATAATAAATACATTCCAATGATATCATTGCAGTGTATACGATACTTTTCAAAGCAACTATACGAGGCCAGGAATGACCGTAGGCTAGAACAGGAAGGCCGTAGGCCCTAGTCCCAGTCAGGGCCGTGTCAGTAAGGATGAAATACAGCAATGAAGAAAATTTGTATCTTGCATCGTGAATCATTTCCTATAATAATTGTGAAGAAGTTTGCGTTTATTTCAAGATAAATATAATAAACCACCACCAAATGCAGTCACTCTTCGACAATGAAAGCTCAAACTTTTGGAAACGGGGAGCCTGGTAAAAGATCGTCTATGAAGCGGAAGGCCAGTAACCGCGACGGGAGATGATAGAAAATGTCCTCGCCACTTTTCGAGTCGATCCAACAACTTCAACGAGAAAAGTCGCGGATGAATTGGTTATTTCCAAATTTCCAGTAGCAAAAATATTGAAATCACGGGGATACCACGATTACAAACTCATTTACTCTCAGTTCATATACGACGATGATTCTGACAGGCGGCTGCAGTCTGTTAAAACAATGAGACAAAAGTTCAACAGTGATCCAGATTTCCTTGGAAAGATCGAATTTTCACACGAATGTGCCTTCGGTTTAACGAGTAAAGGAAACAAACACAACGTTCACTAGTGGGAGAAAAAATCCCCAAATACGATTGGGAAAACCCGTTAAAACGGCTCTACTAACAGTTTGGACGTGCATTGGTTATTCAGGACTCGTTTCCTTTGATATATCGAGTGATAAGATGGATGGAAAATGGTATGGCCAGGTATTAGGAGAAAAAGTTTTGTCACAGTTTACTAATGGCGTTGGCAGAAATTGGCTTTATCAACACGAGTAAGAGCTGCCACATTACTCCGCAGCTGCCCGTGAGATTCTGGATACCAACCTCGAAGGAAGATGGCTTGGGCGGAGAGGTCTCATCGAGTGGCCAACCAGATCACCCGATTTAACCCCGTGTGATTTCTGGTTTTGGGTTTATTTGCGAGACAAACTCGACACTCCCGGTTTCATCTATCCAAATGTGAATGCCCTTGGACCGCAGAATAGATGAACAACTGAAAAGGATCCCACTCAATATGTTCAGAGGAACAATGAAAAGTTTCACAGAGAGACCACAAATGTATCATAACGGATGGAGAACTCTCAAGATTAAATTACAATTTAACAAAACATTTGAATGAATAAAAATCTTATAGACATTTTGTTTGATTTGTTTCATCATTTGAACGCTTATCTGTATAATATTAACTAAATAGTTGTATGTATAAAATCCGGAGACACTTTCCCCCACCCTGTATTATATATATATGCGCCTCGGTGGTGTAGTGGTTAGCGTCGCTGACTATGAATCCATCGGCCCCAGGTTCGAGACCCACTAACGGCAGCCGGCGCGCAGCGAAACCCAGCTGTTCATCCTTCCACACAATAAAGAAAGTGGTTGGTAGATAAATGGATACCTGGGTGGCCTAGTGGTTAAGACGCTGGGGCTGCTGGTGGGGCGTGGTTCGGATTTCACGTAAAATTGTAGGTCTAAGGTGGAGTGAAAAGCTTGACCTTCGTCAGAATTAACAATTCGGGCGGAAGCTAACCAAAGGGGTGTGTGGTGTGTGTGGTGTGTGTATTATTTATATATATATATACATATATATACAGGGCGTCCCAAAATAATGTATACACACTTTAAATACTTATAAAGGCAGTGTTTATTAAAATACATTTCATTTTCAAAATGTAATAGAATCTACAGACATTATTTAATTGTTTTGTCAACGCCTGTTTTCAAACTGACGTCCGTTCTGGTCCAGGCACTGCTGATAACGCGAAGCAATGGAATCGCAAACATCACGAAACATTTCGTTTGGTATTTCTGTGCATTCTCGTTCAATGGCTGCTCTCAATTCAGCGACTGTTGCAGGTTTTATAGCGTAGACTTTGTCTTTTAAGTATCCCATAAAAAAAGTCTAGTGGTGTGAGGTCTGGTGAACGCAGAGGGTATTCTACGAAACCCCTTCGTCCAATCCACATCCACATCGTGCCAAGTACCACTCGCAATACTCCACTCTTCGGTCCGGATCATCTCATTAATAGCATGGACTAATCTTGGAATGTAACTTTTCCATTGACAGCGCTTCAAAATGCGTTGGACAGACGATTCTGAAATTCCTACCTCACGACTCGCTTGCCGCACAGATTTTCTTGGACTTTGGTGATACGTTTCCAGTACTCTTTCTTGCTTTGTGGGGCTTGTCGATGTCCGTGGTCTTCCGGAACGCTTCTTGTGGACATTCTGAACAGTTCCATCGGCTTCAAACGTATCTCTAATTCGAGTGATGGTAAGTCGCGTTGGTGGATCTGTTTGAAACTCCCTCCTAAACTGTCTTTGCACTTCAACTGCGTTTTCACACTTCCAGTAGCATTTTAGAATGAATTTCCTTTGTTCAAAGCTTAGTCTGACTGCCATTATTAATTCTAATGGGTTTAACTTGGAAAGAAAGAAACATCAATTGAGCTATCAGCTGTTAAAGTGTGTATACATTTTTTTGGGACGCCCTGTTATATTTATTATATATATATATGTGTGTGTGTGTGTGTGTGTGTGTGTGTGTGTGTGTGTGTACCAACTCTTTCTAACAAAATCTTTGTTTAAAAAAATGTTAAAATACTCTTGATTAAAAGGACAGAAGTAAACAAACATCTGAAAAAGAAGTTTATAAACTACCGTTTGTATTCATTAACCTTGTACGAAGTGTAATAATTCCAAGTCTAAGTTAATAAAACAATAAAAGTCAATTATATATATAACCTATATATATATATATATATATATATATATATATATATATATATATATATGCACTAGAATCACAAAATAACACGTGACCTTATTAATAAGCAAACAACCACAAGGAAAAGGAAACACAAAGTCCGAGCGCTTTCGTGATATATTCACATTATCACGAAAGCGCTCGGACTTTGTGTTTCCTTTTCCTTGTGGTTGTTTGCTTATATATATATATATATATATATATATATATAACCTCTATATATATATATATATATATATATACAGGGTGGGCCGTAAGTTTCCATACATAGGAAAAATAAACATTTTTTTATGGACAACCATTTTTATTTATATAATATGCTCTACATGGTTGCCATTGTTTTGAAAACACATTTCAATACGTGTTCCCCACTGTTGATGAACACGCATTAACACAGTTGACGTTATGCTTGTAATGGCGAGGGTGATACGTTCCTTTAGATGATTTATGTCTCGTATCTTTTCCTGATACACCATGGCCTTCAAGTGCCCCAAAGATAGAAATCAAGGGGGGTGAGATCTGGGGATCTGGGAGGCCACTCCACAGGACCACGCCGACCAATCCAAGCATCCGGAAACTGCTGATCCAAATACCGACGCACGTGAAGACCATAATGAGGTGGAGCTCCATCTTGCTGGAAGTAAACTGGGAAGTTACCTTCCTCGTTTAGCAGGGATGGGAAAATCTCTTCTTGCAACAGGTTAAGATACCTTTCGGCATTAAGATTTCCACTGACAAAAATTGGTCCAATAATTCTGTCACCCCATATCCCGGCCCACACCATCACTTTACCGGCACCTTGCATCTTCGTCGGACTCAGCCAGTTAGGGTTAGCATTACTCCAATAACGTATGTTTTGCCGATTAACCTCTCCATTGACGTAAAAATTTGCTTCATCAGTAAACAAGATCTTACAAACGCATATTCTTAGGGTATCTGAAACATAAAAACAAACGTTTAAATTTTCCTATGTCTGGAAACTTACGGCCCACCCTGTGTGTATATATATATATATATATATATATATATATATATATATATATATATATAATTTTTGAACTGCATTCCATTTGCGATCGAAAATGTCATGAGATGTATATGCCATTTGAATAAAGGTAAATTGCTAATAAGGAAATTTCACGGAGACCGACCACGCGATCTTCTTAAACTACAAACGTTCCTGGGTTCATTTTTTGATTCACTCTTCACAAAAATTTAGTCTAATTTATTTAATCTAACCCTATCTATCTATCTATCTATTTATTTACATTTCTCTCTCGTTCAAAGGATTTTTCTTTATATAAATGTAAAATTAAAATGCAAAAATGTAACAACCGTTTAACATAATTTTACTTTTTGAGATTCTGAGTTGGTCATTAAACTGCAGAAGGACGCCTTTTTCTTCCTTTATTTTGACAAACTGAACAGATGTGGTTGTTTTTTTTTTAACTGAAAACCTCTATCATCTATGACCCCTTCGATCTAATTTATATTAGTGTTTTTTAATTGTTAAGGGTAATGCAATTAAGCCAACAACATGACGTAATAATAATAATATCGTAATTTCATCTTTTTTTGGTATTATTTTAAATCAGATTCAAGCCGATTCTTTCACGAAAACAAAAAAAACAAAAATCCGACCCCCCCCCCCTCTCCTCTCCCCAGGGTTGCTCTAACCTTTATAGAAATTGTTCCATTACAGTATACAGCGATTTTGCTATCTGATAATAGGAGAAAGACGGGGTAAGTCGGGGTAACTGGGAGAACGCTGTCCCCTCCCTTCCCCAGTACTCACAATTTTTCTGGCATTGTTGAGGTAGTAGAGCTGCTGTAAGTTCAGGAGAGGGAAACGAGTAATGTCCGATTTGAATTTTGGATTCATGCTAGCTTCGGTCTTTTGACCTTTCGACTTTTTTTTCTTAGCTGACATTTCGCGCCAATAGTTCATTCATGTTTCTTTTAATTTAATTAACCAACCAACTAATTACGCTTATTTTAAAAGCGATCATGTTTACCGCGATGACAATTTTAATTTTCTGTAATACGATACGAGGGAAACAAATTACAAAATACTATTATATATATATTATATGTGTGTGTAGTATATATATTTCCTGGATAGTCATATAACCACAAAAAACCACAATGATTTACAACTGAGGATAAAAGGGTAAATAAAAAAAGACTATCTTCCAATTATGGAGTAAACAACAAATGCATAATATGGCGGGTAATGCTTTAGTTATGCAAGAAGTCACGAGAAATATGACGCGTTCTTTAAACTATGACATAACGATGGGAACATCACTCCTTCTGTGATCATTTCGTAAAAACAGGTGTATTGCATATCTGTTCTTTAACTTCACAATTATTATTATTAATTTTTTTTTTTTACAAGGAAATATCAACTTAGAAAAGGCTTTATATTATATTATATTTATATATATTTTTTTCTCGTACATTATTGAAAGTGAACCACTGAAATCTCCCTTTAGCTTTTGAGTGTCTAACCTAGCCCCTGATCAATTTTCCAGAAGGGATGTTTCAACTTTTAACTATGCTTCTCGGAGCCCCGCCTGTGAAGGTTGGTTCAAAAATCTAGTTCACCTCAAAATAATTAAAATTAACTACGCTTGTTGCGTATCCTTTTATGGTAGAGATATTTTTTTACTTCCACATCTACAGATGCGCGAAACACTTAATTTTAAAGGTTCGGAACCCATTTAAAAATTATATTTGTTCTATAAGGGACTTCAAAACGCTTCATCAACTCTTCTCCACGCACTTTTTTTCGCTTCTTCAACACTGCGCACGCGCGTTTTTGGACTCTTAAATCCGACACTAATCACATTTGTGTTTGGATTGACAAACGGTCGACAAGATTGAGTTATTCGCGTTGCCAACTCACGTTTAGTTCAAGTTCACTAAATTATACGTATAATTTAATTTAAATTATTAGGCCTACTACAGTAATAATTAGAAAACAGACCAACATTTAGGGACCTTTTATGATATAAACTATTATCATCACTGCTATTATTACTGTGGGTCGTAAGAAATTAACACTCAATTCTAGTTTGGCGTTTGTGTTTTCCAAGAAATTTACTTCTCTCAAAAACATACAAAAAAGCGTGAAGGATAAAATTTACTAGTTTTAAATAACGAGGCTAAATTCTAAATCTATCATCGATATTACAACTCGTATCAATAATAATAATAATAATAATATTAATAACTACACTCTTTCAATTCGGCACTAGTTTCAGTTTTCATTGTGCAAATCGTACGAACAGAGAACTATTTTTCTCAACCATGAGAAGTTAAAAGCACTCAACCCTCCTTCTATCTGTTCTAATACCGAGTGACCACTTACAGCGTCCTTAAGCCCCGCCCTGTTATTACTCGAGAACTTTATAATATTTTTTGCTCCAATTGCGCCCTTTTAAGTCTAATTGTCGTCGTTGGATCGCCTGACGAAGAACTGGCACCACCACCACTACCACCACCACCCACTCTGGAAAGGCTTCGTTTGGCGGAAGTGGTTAGGAAAATAAAAAATCCCCTTTAGGAATTCCAAGGAGTTACCCCTCCCAGTTTCATCGCAGGTACGCGATCGGTCGATGCTATTGGCAGTGAGTGACCAGGAAATTTCGAAAGGTCGTTCTTCGTATTAACAACGATTTCAGAAATGTTTTATATACGATGCTTAACACGAGAATGCATACGAGCGAATGGTATATACGCTTTATTGGCACACACTACTCTGAATGACGCAAATGTAGATGTATTTCCCTCGCGTGGTGTAACGTATAATTTGGTCATATGATGCACGAAAACGTTAGAAGCATTTTTAAAACCATTAAAGATGTTAATTAACGATTCTGGGAAGAAAATGAGGCGGTTTTCGTAATTCTACGTTAACTACAGATGAAGAAAATACCCTTTTGAAATTCTAATGCCATGCCCAAATACCAACTGTTCTGAATGCGTGCGGTGGTAATTCGTGGCATCATGCATGCGGACAGGCACTCTGACTGACCCGCGCCCAAGCAAAGTCTCATGAGGCGAAAAAAAAAAAAAAAAAAAAAAAAAAAAAATGTTCGTGCCATGAAGGAATTCAAAACAATATATTCTTTCGTGACATTTGTCCTTTTATCGTCCATATTAAGTTAAAATATGGTTTATTATAACAGATTTAAAGATTTAAACGCCTCTCAAGTTAATTCATCATTAACATTCGCGACAATTATATTTATACTTTTATATAAATTAATGTTCGTATACTCATTATTAATTATACAGTACGTATACGTCAGTTAAATGTATACATCATTATTTTAACCCTTTAGTGCCTAGTGTTACTTTACTGATTTTGTCCTGGCTAACGCCAGACAATTTTACTCAGTCTCGAAAAAGACCTTCGGGCGCTAGAGTTAACGCGTCTTGAACTTCATCTATACATTGGTGTGGAAGTAAAGAAATTATAAATAGATCCCATTTTCGGTTAAGAATAACTTTAATAAAACAAAAATAATTAAAATCAGGTTTTACGAAAATAATCGTGGCAGTCCGAGATCAATTTATTTGCTGCCACGGAACAAAAAAAAAAACAAAAAAAAAAGTTAAAATATGAATTCTTAAAAGAAATGTCATGAACACCAACATTAAAAATATAAAGATTAAAAAAAAAGATTATCTGTAAAAAGTCTGTAAGAAAAATTCCATAAAACAGCTTAGAATTAACAGCAGTAATAAAAATAGTATTCCTATTATTACTACTACCAGTAGTAATACTGATAATAATAATAAAAACCTACTAGGAGTAAATAATAATATTAACATTTGTTCATAATTCAATAACGTGTGATATGGATAAATATAATATTAGAAGGGGGCGGGGGTGGCGGGGGAACCACTAAAAATAAGTGCATGACAGAATGCGAGCAAAAAAAAACGAGCAACCGTTTCGTGGCATTGTCAAAAGAGGGGATGAAAATGCAAATGAATAAATAAAAATGAAACAGAAAAGATTAATCATTGAAAGGCAAAACTGATTCGGGGGTCGGACCAACGCCCTTCCAAAATGCCAAGGTCCCTCTCGATATGGTTTATACAGTCATTACCGCTACAGGACCTAATTTAAGATGTGCTCCGCTATAAACCTTGACATTTACCTTGAAATGTTAAAAAAAAAAAATCTAAACGTAAACGTTGTCAGGAATGTTTTATTTTATTATTATTTGGGGGGGGGGGGGGGGGGGGGTGTTAGTTTCCCAAAGATTTATCCTAAGTAGTCAAAATTATGACCACCCTCCAAACTCCCTGTAAAAATAACTTATTTAAATGAAATAAATGTGATTAGTAATGGCATTTTTTTTATTTTTTTTATTTCAAAGATATACCTTCGCACTACGCCGGACTCATTATTTGCACGGAAATCCTTAACAGATGAAGATGCGATGCGCGATCGACTTTTCTTCGGGTACATGCCCAATTTATGAGTGTGGGGTATTCGGACTGAAATTATATGGAGGAGTCATTCCTTATCTCAAAATATATAAATTAAACCGCGATCAGCCTCGAGCGTTCAACAGACAGTGCATCCGCGATAACCCATTTAAGAATTACGCAACCCCGTTTCTTAGTTTAGGGATATTTCCAAAAATGAAAATTGCAGGATTGAATCGAATATATATATATATATATATATATATATATATATATATATATATATATACACACATACATATATATATATATACATATATATACTTCCATACCAATTTGATACCCCAGCATGAAAAACGGGACAACAATGAAGGTTAAGCCTTTAACAACTTATTGCAAGAGATAAATGTGAATGAAGATTGCAAATTGTTGCATGACAACACAAATTCAACTCTCTTTCCTAATTGAGACGCGTTCCTAACATGCCGAATTCGATCCAGTCACGGAAGGGAGAGGGACGGATAGAGCTCGAGACATTCGGACATCGTCCCTCTGGTATTCCAAGCGACCACTTTACTCGCTTCGTTTTAACAACTGTGTAAATAAAATTCTATGGTGGAGTAATGAAATGTGATTATTTGAGAGAAGTGGATTACGCGCGCGCGCGCGCGCGCACACACACACACACACACACACCCGTTGCTATCGTATAAAACCGCGACAATTTAGTATTTATAGTTGTGGATGACGACAATTACCCCTATCTAAATAGCCTCAGTAATTTAACCTAATCTAACCAACATTATATATCCATTTAAAAAAAATATTTAATGATTTTCAATAAAAAAAATTTGTCGAACTATGACCACTAATTATATCGCTACACGTACGTTTGTGTCGCGATATACTAAATGTGTAACCTAAAGAGTCGTGAAAATGTAATACAGTTAAGAAAATACACACACACTATATATATATATATATATATATATATATATATATATATATATATATATATATATATATATATATATATATATTATACCCCGCACAGTGAGTCACTCCCTCTCATTCATGAAAACTAGTGACAATTATTCTTTACGTTAAAAATTCTTCAAAAAGTTTTTAACAATTTTAATATCAAAGATTAATTAAGAGATATTTAAAAAAAAAACCAGGTTTTAATAACAGCAAAATTCTTTCTCAAAGATCCTTATTGACGACAACTGGATAAAAAAATCACACTAATAACTGTTCACTGTAACAAATTTTGTCTTCCCCTTATATGAAGAGAGAAAAGGTTATCCAAGGAAACGAGTTTGCGACGCATTTTTAGTTTCGCGACGAGTTAGCAGCAAATTGCAGACTGGTTCGAGACAAAGAATTAAAAAAAAAAAAGATTAACTTTAAATACCACTGTTCGCTCAACACTTATAAGGTATATATGCTGACTGGGTGGAGGAGCTAGTTGCAGCGAGAAATGAGTTCTCCCTCCATTGAAGATGATCTCTGAAGAGTATCTTGAAAGAATGCAGTAGTAGTAGTAGTAGGGGTAGCGATAGATGGAGTCAAGGAGAACGAGTGGTCGAGGGAAAAATATGAATAAAAGGTGTTGCCAAAGGATATTAACACTCCTTTGGTCTTCGACTTAAAAAAAAACAAAAAAGCTTTGTGTAAAAACTAGTCCACTTTTTTGTACTATTATTAAAATTTGGTTTTGAGAATGTATTTTAATCGAAATATACGCAGTATTACCATTTATAAATAGGGCTGAAAAGGGCAAACCACGAACCATTCAACTGAATGCGAATTAAAAATAATTGGACAACTATAAACGTAATTATGAGATTAGAGAGTAGATGCGCCGAAACGCAATACTTAAATTTGACATTCTGAACTCGTAATCCGAGCATTAGAGATTATTATTATGGACAACCGACTCTTATCTGGTCGAGTTGACGTTAAAACTTAATATTAGCGTAAACGATCATACGCTTTACGTACTTCCACGCGAAACGGCGCTAATTTGGAAGTCGTTCGTACGCCCGGCGAACGAATTAAGTCTTCAAATAAATGCTTTACCAGCAAACGCCTTTTTGCGCCTCGTAACCTCTCGCTAATCTCGAAGTGGGAGGTTCAAATTCTTCGGAACTCTGATAAACGTTGACTTTGTCTGCATAGGAGATCGATGATAACGAAAGATAAGGATGACAACGACAAGGTGAACGTCTTATAAACAAAGTTACAAATGGATACAATCAACATTCCAAACATTGATAATATTTTGTAACTGAAAACTTAACTATGTCGCTAAATTAAGAACAATATTACTTTATTTTCTGTTACTGTTACAAGGACTAGGAGTGGGTGTTAAATGAAACATATGAAAAAAATCTCTCGTTATAGTTTTCAGAACTACAAAATATAACGTAGACTTTTTTGTTTTTAATAAAAAAAATTATACATACAGTCCCATATATGTATGCAGATTAATCTTCATCGGCAGAATCAGCCACTTTTGGGGCATCGGTATCGGCAAATTTAGCCGATTCTCTTACCGATTTTTTAAAAAATTTTAAATTTTCATTAAAAACAAAAAATATATTTATAGAAAATTAAACATTAAAAAAAAAACAATTTATACTCATTTCAAAGTGTAATTATATAAAAATATTTTACATTATCATAACTTAAGTTGCCCATAAATTTACGTTTTCTCTAGCTAATCTCTAAATATTATAAAGTATTCTAATCTCCTACTCTATATTAATAAATAATAATAATTCTACGAGTATATTAAGTTGTACTCTATAATATATATTTTAAACCATCTTATTATATTCACTTTGTTATAATTACTTTAATAATTTTATAAACCCAAACTGTCTACCCATTTTTTATTCAAATTGGCCTTGAAATTTTAATGAACAATTTTCCTGTTGTTTACATTGATGAAGAAAGAAAATTTCTTCAACATAAGGAAAAACAATTATTACTTTAAATTTTACGGATTAATAAAACTAACATCATTTTAGTTATGGTATTTGAATAACAAATTTTAACATGTACTGTATATTGTGAAGTGAGCTAAGGAAAAGTGTTTAAACAAGTTTGAAATTTGAAGATATGAAAATTGAAAGTTTTCATATTAGATTAGTAAAATTTATGAAGGGAATTGATTTTTTAAAATATAGGTAAATAATCGGCATCGGTATCGGCAGTTTTTCATGGAATCGGCACCGGCTAAATTTTGGAATCGTTACATCACTACTATATACCAAAGTTGGGATAGATATACGGTAGGCCGTAAACTACGTTTGGGAGGGTGTATCCCGACTTCTGTAACCAAATGTACGAGGGTACAGCATTTTTCCACAATGTCATGTGCCTGTGTCCAATTCTTATCTTTTATTTTTGAAAACTGTTACGGTCTACTTTTTTAATCAGGCCTATAGTAGCAGAACGGAAGGAAACATTAGAATTATAGCGTAATGTCCAGTTCTATCCCGTCCTGTCCTGCCCACTTACACGCAAATCCTAAAATGAATAGTTGGTGGCATACAAGTTTATTACACGAAGTAGTTGAAAAAATTATACAGTAAAAAATTTAATTATGTATTAACCTGATTTTAATTCAATATTTCCTATATCCGTAATAATATAAAGAGCAGATAATGTTACGTAAGAAGTCCTTGTATAATCTCAATTCAGTTCTTATGATAGACATAACAAAATTAAATACAAAAATAACCAGAATTTACGACACGCTAAGTCGTAAGTCGTAAGTCGTAAGTCGTAAGTCGCTTTTTCTTAGCATTCTAGAAAGAATAGGTTGCATTTCTCGTACGATTTAAGTAATACTCTTTTCAGGGAATAAGAATAACGACCACACCACAATCGGTCAACTTTTATTAACAGAAGTTTGCAATTGCATATTCTGTGTGAATGAATTAAGAGCAATGTTCTTTTTATACGTTTCGTTATCCTTGCGGGTAAAAAAAAACCTAACAAAACTCTCGCGTTAGAATTTCCACAACTACAAAATGGTCCCCCCCCCCTGCATCCACAAGAAATTTTCGCTTTTATAAAACTAATAATATACATACAATCCTATTTGCGCCGCAAAATAGTAAATTTGGACCAGTGTATCCTCATTTTTGTAATCAACTGTACAAGGACAGGACTTTTTTCACACTGTGATGCGCAGCTTGTATCCAATTCGTATCATTGCTTTTTTTTTTTTTTAAACTTAGTTACGACCTATTTCTATATACATGGTAACAAAAAAATAAAAATAAAATAATACAAGTTACCACGTAATGTAAAGTTCTGCAGTGCCCACATGCGTCTAAATCCTAAAATAAACAGCTGGCCTTCATTTAGCGAAAAATCGTGAAGGAACGAAATTATATATATATATATATAATATATATATATATATATATATATATATATATATATATATATATATATATATATATACCCAAGTATCTCCAATAGTCAGCACCATTTTTACCATTAAGTCGGATTTTGTAAAGAACTTTGATTTTCTTGCAGAACATACTTTTCAGGTTAGGTTAGGTTAGGTTAACTTAATCTAAAAAAAATCAGTGGGTGTGTAAAAGCCTGAGGTAGCACGAAGTACGACTTATTTGATTTAGTGTTTTTCACGCGGGTGAAATTCGAAAAAATAATCATTGCATACGATAAAAAAGCGCTCTCTCTAAACTTTCATTTGGAAATATAAACAAATAGGATCTGTTGGAGCTACTGGGTAAAAAATGAGCACGGACGAAAATTTACACAAATGTTGGACCTATTTGGCGATTTATGACGTGCATATATATATATATATATATAACCTTTACATTCAGAAACTACGAATCAACTCGAGCAAAATGTTTTTAGATATGACCTTGAGATATAATGAAACAGCTCTTCAGATATTTATTTAGCTCGAAGGGTCTAAATGGTCATTCACAAAATACTAAAAATAAATGAAGCCTCATAATGTCGCCAACTTCATTAAAATGAGAAAAACAAAATGTATTTATTTTCCTTGAAACATTCCTGAAAGACAATTTGTTTGGGCCGACGAACTAACAACGAACGAAAAAGGGCGTAGGCTCATCCACTCGGCTCGTTACCCTCCTCAGACTTCTTCCCGTCTCTCATAGGGTATACAGACAGAAGTCCGTGCGGGTGTAAAGTGCTCGCGGGCGATCTTTAAAACCGCGCGGCATAATAAATTACACTAGTATGGGTACTGCGGGTAGGGAGGGGAGGGGAGGGGACATACAGACAGGCAGGCAAACAGAAACCAGTCCAGATTGCACCTATAATGGCGAGGATGAAAAATATTCAAATAGAGAAACGCTTAGAATTAAAAATAAAAAGTTGATTTTCAACATTGTCTGAACGAGACCTTCATTTCCAATATGTTCTGTTGTGCAGGACAATGAAAAGAAAAAATTCCTCATATACAATGTTACTTGCTTTACAAAAAACAAATAAAACAAAACGATGCTTTATTGTTAACACTAATTAATATAATTATTACCATCATTATAAGCCGAAGCGGATTAAGCTGTATTAGTTGAGCCAAAATACACGAACGCAAGGGATCATCATTGTGGAGTTACAATAAACCATATGTATAACACCATATATATATATATATATATATATATATATATATATATATATGCGCCTCGGTGGTGTAGTGGTTAGCGTCGGACTACGAATCCATCGGCTCCGGGATCGAGACCCGGTAACGGCAACCGGCGCGCTGCAAAACCCAGCTTTCATCCTTTCACACAATAAAGAAAGTGGTTGGTAGATAAATGGGTAGCCTGGGTAGCCAAGTGGTTAAGATGCTAGGCTGCTGGTGGGGCGTGGTTCGGATTCCACATTAAACTGTAGGTCTAAAGTGGAGTGAAAAGCTTGACCTTCGTTAGAATGAACAATTCGGGCGGAAGCTAACCAAAGGTTATACCAAAGATATATATATATTTTTTTTTTTAAGAAAGAACTCCTACCTTATACAATATGGTGCCAATTAGCACGTTGTAAACTTGATTCTTCAGAGGATATAAAGAAATTATTTGAATAATATCGAAATAAAGTTATATGGCTTATCTAAAAAAATTTTTTTAATACTTTTAAAATAACAATGATAATAATGATAATTATTATACATTTATAAAAGTGTCTCCTCCTATACATATGACGAAAGATAAAAAGGTCAGTGCTAGAATGCAAAACACATTCATCAACATTCAAACCAATATTTTGCGTGCAATTTGCCCGCAAGTAATGTAATTTTGCTCGAGCTTAACATTTCCTTCTTAGTAACAAAATGTTGACTACAAACGCTACGTAACTATTTAATTATTAAATCTTGTTTGAGAATTTATTTCGTCTTTATGGGGGCGAGAAAGTCATATATACAATATATAATGCATGAACACTCCCTCATCTTCTATTCAATAGGAGGTGGGTTCAAATCCTGGTGGGGCAATGTGTGTGTGTGTGTGTGTGTGTGTGTGTGTGTGTGTGTGTGTTGATGATAATCCCGAACTGTAAATCGTTACAAGTACAATAAAATGCGAGTCGAGTACAGTACAATAAATAACGAATAAGAATTATTTTTATAATTTTTCAGTGGGTAAAGAAAGCCAATTCACATTATTTTAAAGTCGTACAACTTCTGTTTTTAAAAATACTTTTATCGACAAGTATTTTAAATAAAAAATATATATATTTTTTTCTTCTTTTAAATAAAAAACAACAACAATTTTTTGATCTTTTCAATTTAATAAAGTGAAAATCTGTTGAAAATGTTTTGCTTTTGGGATTTGTTAATTGTTCCTTTTATTAGGATCAAATTTGCGGGAAAAATTTATACCATGAAAAAAAGGGGCTATTGATTTCTCTTCAAATACCATAACGAAGCTTTGACTCAAGGTCGTTCGAACATTAGTATACGGTGGTTACGGAACTAACGAGAACCATGTTGGAACGACATCAACGCCCCTCCTATATTTGTGACCTTGATATTAAATGCGGGAACCTGATTCGCTCGTGACACATCGACTTGTCATGATCCGTGTGTGTAAGGGGTGACAAACAATGATTGCCTCCCCCCCCCTCCGCTGCACAGCCGAAACTAATAGAGGTACAAAAAAACTGATTGTTGCATCTTTAGACAATTTAATTCTACGTCTAAGCAAAACCACTCAATAGTTGGTTGCCTCCTTGTGTGGCGGACGGCTTCAAGTCGGCAAGGGTAGGGGTGAGGAGAGACTCTGAAAGGTCAGTGTCGTACTCAAGATTTCGGAGGATTGTTTCGATGTGCTGCTCCATGGTCCGGCGGCAGAATCTTTCAGGATCCATCCTGAAAGACCGAGTGGAATCCCTGATGCTCGCTGAACCACCAGCGACCCGATTCTGCCGCCGGACCATGGAGCAGCACATCGAAACAATCCTCCGAAATCTTGAGTACGACACTGACCTTTCAGAGTCTCTCCTCACCTCCTACCCTTGCCGACTTGAAGCCGTCCGCCAAGCACAAGTAGGCAACACCAACTATTGAGTGGTTTTGTTTAGACGTAGAATTAAATTGTCTAAAAGATGCAACATCAGTTTTTTTTGTACCTCTATTAGTTTCAGCTGTGCAGGGGGGGGGGATCATTGTTTGCCACCCCTTACAGTATCAAGTTTCATTAATTTATATTAAGTGGTTCAAAAGTTATGGCAGAGAAACGGAAGTGTGACAAACGAACGGACAGGTACGTGTAATCCAGTATAACCCCCTCCAAATTTATTTGGTACGGGCAAAATTAATATACCTATTTGGAAATATTGTAATCATCTTGTATAAATCCTCTTAATAAATAAATAAAAAAAAGGGTCTAATATATATATATAACTTTTTTTTTTACTTAATTCGGTGAATGTGTGCATGCTTTGCTGATTAGCTGCAACTCATTATAAAAAATATCTCGTTACAAAATTTCAGCTAAAAATCAAAATTATTCTCAAGGAGATGAATTATAAATGAATTTTCGCAAAGTTGCGAGACTGGCAACACAAGAGGAAGCCTAAGGCTGAAAAAAAAAAATTGACCCATTACTTTTTTTATTTTTTGCTTTATTATGTAAATAGTTTGGATGTTAGTTAAATAACAGTAAAAAGGCAAAATTGTTCGTTATTGAATTCATTCATTTTGGTGTTTAGTGTAGAATTTTCTTATCTTTGTAATCACACCTTTTCTTATCTCGATTTTCACCTTATGAGCGCGTATGCGCGCTATTTTAGCAAGTAACTAAGGGTGAGCAACGTGCAAATTACCTTGGGTGGATGGGGTTATGTAATACTTGAAGGGGCACTGTATTATATCAAAATACTTTGATACAAACTTTTAACTGCGTTTTCTTAATTTTGTTGCTTAGCGACGTCTTCCTAGGAGGGTCTCATACAGAGGGTGCCCCATAAATAAGTCGGTGTGGGATTAAGTGAAAAACCTTACACTGACTTATGGCACGTCGTGTGTAATAAATAAATAAATAAATATAAAGGGAGTGGGGAGAGGAGTCGAACCCCAGCAGTTCTGTATACATGGCTATAACTTCAAAACGCTATTAAATCCAATAGATTTAACACAAAATCAGTTTCTTCCAAATCAGGCTATCATCAAGCTGACGGTGCTGAACACAAAAGATTATTTTTTTTTAATTTACGCGTCTTCTCAGTTTCTTTCATATAATAATTACCGTAAAAAGTAACTTGGAACAATTTTAAAATTTATGAAAAATTTATCACTAATGCATTTACTGACTCAAAGAGACGGAGAAATCTCTCCCATATTTGGCTAATTTTGACTTCTGCTAACGATGATATTAAATCATGGTTATATTACAAAAAAATAAAATGTTACCGACGGTGTTCGGCGTCGGAGTTTTACGGTACATCTGGTATACAAAATGTACCAGAAAATTAACCCTTATATTAAAATATTTCGCAATAATATAGAATTTCCTCGTATACAATAACCTAACTTCCTGTTCAAAGAAAAATCCACCGCTATAAAAATAGATTCTTAATGATCTTATACATACATACATGTACACAATGCTTTTTCAAGGTAAAAATCACATAGTGTTTGCGAGAGGACTCATTATAAGGGAACTAGCTGCTATTACAGGTGCGTCTATCGGGTGGGGACCTCTCTCGTGACTTGCGCTCTTACCGGATATAATTCTCAGTTGGGGTGGACACTCACCTGAAAAGAGAAAAAGAAACTAATCAATAATTACTTCATAATTATTATTATTAATAATAATAGTAATTGGCGATAATTATATATATATATATATATATATATATATATATATATATATATATTTATATATATATATTCATAAATGCCCAAGTCGAACGAACAAGTGTAAATTTTTTCCGTGCTCATTTTTTACCCAGTTGTTTTTGTCGTTGCTGGTTAGCCGATCAGCCCACCCTGATCGAGCAAGCCGGCGCACGCAGGAGTAGACCAGAGGTTCAGCGCACTAGTGATGTGTTGTGTTGTGTTGTGTTGTGTTGTGTTCTATGTTGTGCTAGAGCGGTACAGTCTGTCATAATGTGTTCAATTGTTTGTCGTGTGTCCTGCACAGGTAGCGGGTGTCGTCTATGGAGTTGTCTAGTTTGTTTATATGTCCGTAAGTTGGGGTGATGTCCACATCGGAATCGTGCTAAGTTAACTCGATCCGATCTGCTCAGGCTGGTCTCTGACCTGTCAATGGGTGGCGGCTTCGCACCTACGACCGCATTCGGACCGAGTCGTGTCAGTGCTTTGTGAGTAAGGTGTGTATGTTTTCTGTACTGTGTGATGTCTGTGGGGCGTGGTATGGAATGGAGTATTTGGTTATAATGTCTCCCTGGTGTTACCTTAATGGTGCGAGGTGTCGGTGCATAATTGTACATGTAGTGGCAAGGGTGTTGTGGGTTAGTTGTCGCTGCTGCCATGAATTGTGTTCCCCTCATGTCTAAATGTTCCCTAACTTTCAGTATTTTTGTTTCTGTGTGCGGGTGTTCTATTGGTGTTGTTTGAGTACATCCTGTAATGATACGAAGTGCGTTGTTTAGTATTGCCTGTAAGGTGTTTATGTGTGTGTTTGAGATAATGGGTGCCCAGCATAGGCTAGCATAGTCCATAACTGAGCGAATATATTGTTTGTATATGAGTGATGTTGTTTCCTGCTGGTGTCCAAAGTTTGTGTCTGTTCGTACCCTAAGCGTGTTAAGTCTTGACGTACATTTGTTTTTAATGTCCTGAATGTGGTTTGCAAAAGATAAGATGTGTTGTATGTGACCCCAAGTATTTTGGTTCTGTAAGTGTGTGGAATGTTGGTGTTGTTTAGTGTAATCTGTGGAGTTATCTGGTGTTCTTTTGTGTTGCTTGTAAGCAAGGTGATGGTTGATTTTGTGGGCGCTACTTTGAGTCTACTGTGTGGGAACCAGTCTTATATACTGTTTATGTATGTTTGTAGGTTATTTGTAGCGGTGTCGATGTTGTTGTGGGTGGATGTTAGAGTGATGTCATCTGCATGATGATGATAAGGTAAGCTTGTTATCTATGGGTGATGAAATGTCATGCATGTATAAGTTGAAGTGTTGGTGAGAGAACAGAGCCTTGAGGGACCCCGTTCGGAAAAAGCTTGTTTTTGGATGACTTGCCATTAATGTGACATGCGAGTATCTTCCTGAAAGATAGTCGCTCAACCACCTTTTGGTGTTATTGTGCATGTTTGTGTTGAGTATTTTGTTTATGAGAAGGAAGCGTGGGATAGCTTCAAATGCTTTACTGATGTCTATTGTTGCTAATAGTGTACGTTGAGCTGAGTCTGGAGTTGATGCCATCCATGATGTGCTGCGTGAGGTTAGTGAGTAATGTCGTGGTTGAGTGGTGAGGTCTGAATCCATGTTGAGTAGGTGATAGTGGTATGTGTGGGTTGGTGATTTGTAAGATTAGTCTTTCTGCTACTTTGGAAAGTGTGCATAATAAAGTAATGGGTCTATAGGAAGCTGGTTCTGTTGGATTTTTGTTTGGTTTGAGTAGTGTAATAAATTTTACCTCGTTTCCATATGTCAGGAATAATACAGTGTTGGTATGAATATGTGCTGATGTTTGTGAGAGCTAGTATTCCCTGTGGGCCCAAGTGTTTAAGGTGTATATTAGATATGTCTGGTCCAGTAGCCTTCGAATTCTTAATGTTTTTGATGATCTTGGTGGTCTGGTCTGTATTGAAGGGTGAATGGCAGTGTCGAGTCTGTAGGTTTTCTTGTGTCTGGCTGTTTGTCTGTCTGCGTGTTTCTGGTTGTTGTCTCTGTTTAAGTGACTTATCTCGTAGTGATTAACTAGAATGTTAGCTTCTTGCGTGTATGTTAGGATATTATTTTGGCTGCGACAGACAGCCACGTGTGAGGTCTGAATGCCGCTGTTAGAGTAGGTCAAACAGGTTATATATTTTATATTGTCCAACTTTTAATCACTTTCGCTCGTGTTAAGGTAAGGTAGGGGGGGAGTTCTAGGAGAAAGTCTAGAGTCTAGACAAAGTGTATTTTTACCGTATAGGCCTACAAGGAGTTTTTTTTTCGAATTTCACCCGCGTTAAGGTTTTAATTAAAAAAAACTTGAAATCAAGTAAGTCGCCCTTTATTCTACCTCAGCCTTTACACACACTAATTTGTTTCAGGTTTGGTTAAGTTAACCTAACTTCAAAAAAAGTTGGTCGTACGAGAAAATTCGACCTAATTGGTACGAAAGGCGACTTACTACTGACGCTACTTGGGGATTTAGGCGCATATATATATATATATATATGATGAAATAACCACAAAGGAAAAAGAAAACACGAAATGGTGCTCAAGCGCTTTCGTCTGATGGACACCCTCAGCATAAGACGAAAGCGCTTGAGCACCATTTCATGTTTTCTTTTTCCTTCGTGGTTATTTTCATCAAATATTACTCACGTGTTACTTTCGTGAAATAATTTCCATAATATATATATATATATATTTTTTTTTCCCTTACCCATTGAGACGAGTATATCATTTCCACACAAGTCTGCAAACGGAAACGTTTCATTGTATCGTTATTTCCTTAGATACAAATAAAAAAGCAGACCACCTCTATCATGAAGCAATAAAAAGAACGAAAAAAAATCCCCTTAATGACCCAGTGGCGTTTCTTTATCCTTCTGTTGAAAGAACCTCGAGCGATTCATCTACCGAGCCGAGATCAACACGGAAACCTTACATAGTTCGCTATAATACAATTTAAGCGCCCACCGCTACTTTGTTCTGGTTAACGTCAGACGATTTTATTTTCGGAAAAGACCCCTACGGCCGTTAAAGGGTTAAAGACCTTTCGACTGTGTTAAAAAAAACCATGCCATTAAAAAGATTCCATTATTTTGTATTTTAGTCATTAACGAGACATAATAATAATCATGATGATAATAGTAATGATATTAATGATGATAGTAGTAGTAATAATAATTTACTATAAGTTAATGCATTATTTATATAGAAGTAATTCGTTCAAACCGTCATAAACAATATAGAACACAATTTTATATAGTATCATTTTACCTCACGCCCAATTACAGTTACCAGCCTAAAGAGTTTAAACGCTTTAAAAGTTTTAGGAACGAGAGAGGTACGCGTATCAACAGAAACTACCTATATCATCATTGACGTATTTTGACATTAATGAATTTAGTAACACTCGTCAAGGTTTGCGAGTTTGTGAACTTCCTCAAAAACATTTGGTGTAATTATAATTTGCTATATTAGATTCAATACGTCATACTTTTTTCAATTTTTGCACTCTCTTGGTAAGTATATTTGAAGTATTAAGTGGTACGAAATTCATTACATCAACGGAACACCATTACTCAAAAGCAGAATGCGGGTTTCATTTGACTTTATCAGCCAAACTTAAAAAGTTGTAGGATGATGCAAAACATTTGGCCAAAGCGTCATACATACAAAATTCAACATAATTTAACCTCTGACACACACACACACACACACACACTAAAGCGTTTTAACTATTTTGACCATCGCTGTCGATCCTTCACACAACAAACCAGCACACAAACAACTTAGGCCTAAATAAATAAAAACCTAAAAAAACTATCAGACCGTTATCAACAAAACTATATTCTCAAACGAGGGAACTCAAAAACAACTTTTCCATAACCCCAATACAGAATTTTTAGAGCAGAAATCGGATTTCATGAAAAAATTTGGACGGAGAGAGGGAATTATACCGAATAAGCTCGAGCTAAAGTTACTAACACTAACCTCTTATCCAATATCCGATGAAAATATTCACGGATTTGGGGTCATATACAAAGCGTATAAGGAAGAATTATTATATATTTATATATTGTTGATTGATAACGTATTTTATATGATAACGTGTATATTATATATATTTATATATTATATATATATATATATATATTTATATATATATATATATATATATATATATATATATATATATAGTTTGCTTCCGCCTGATTTGTTTATTCTGACGAAGGTCAAGCTTTTCACTCCACCTTAGACCTACAGTGTAACGTGGAAACCGAACCACGCCCAACCAGCAGCCCATCGTCTTAACCACTAGGCTACCTAGAGTATCCACTTATCTACTAACCACTTTCTTTATTGTGTGGAAGGATGAACAGCTGGGTTTTGCTGCGCGCCGCCTGCCGTCACCGGGTCTCGATCCAGGGGCCGATGTATTAGTCAGCGACGCTAACCACTACATATATATATATCTGCTCGTAAGATATATTCTTTGCTCTACACGTATCCAGTAATTGCTCACAATGTCAATTTTCTAATCAAGTTTCATAGCCCGTTCCAATACTTTTTATTACTTATAATAATTCTTTAGACGCAGACACTAATTTGATTAAAAAATATCTATAAAAATTAATTCTCTCTCAAGCCACGAAAGACCTTTCTACGTTTAATCGAAAAAAGTATACATGGTGTATGTATGTATGTATGTATATACACTTTTTTTTTAAACTAATTATTTTGGTATCTAAATTCATCTAATTTAACCCAATCCCCAAATTGATCTAAAGTAATTTGGATACTTTTATAACATTGTATATCGGGAAAAAGTTGTATAGCGGGGAAAAATAATTTATCTAGCTTATTCCCGAATAGGTAAAATGTTTAAATAAATTGTTTATAATAACTAAATTGAACATGATTAATAATAATTTAAAAAAAAAAAAAAAAATCACCTTCGGAGGGAAATATATGAACCATGCAGTTTGAGATAACCTTTTTTCGATCGATTGGGGGAAAGGGGGAGTTTCCCAACCGAAGTGCCGTTAAATTTCATGACAATTACAAAAAATAAATAATTGGAAATTAAAAAGTCAGCGAACATTTGAACGCCTGAACATTTAAAACGAAACAAAACATTCAAAATTTATGATTTCCATACAAAAACTATAAGCTTATTTTGAAGTTACGTGGTGTTGGGTGTTTTTAGGGGGGGGGGGGACTGGATGTTGAGCAGTGGGAGACGAAAATCTTCCGGAATGCTGTGAAAGAACAGGTGGTATTGGGGTGCCTTGAGTCAGAAAAGCCTGGGGACCACTAGAGATCAAGGTAAAAATTCCTCTATTTAGCAAATCGAACGTGAAATGATATAAATACGTTAAAGAACTCGTCAAATTCGATAATAATAATAATAACAACAATAATTTGATTGGGAAATTCTTAATAATAATACTATATTTAGGTTTACAGCTTTGCATGCGATTTCACGGATAATATATCATTTGTGTGGGACCTGAACCATCTACTGGTCACTATATCATCTAATAGCGGAAAACGATCCTCCATCTAATTACTGAACAGAGCCAACCTCACTCACCCACGGGTCATATTCTACAAATACGTTTAGATCATGTTAGGTAAGTTTATTAGTGTTGATGGATGTCCCGTTGATCAAATGGGTACTACAGAGGTCAGGTTTTAAGGGATAACACAAAACAAAATTGAATGATTCACTCTTTAACCGACTTCTACAAAATTGATGTCGCTATCAAATGTTAAAAAAAAAATGTTAACAAAAAAAAAGACTGAATAGGTTAAATACAAACAATTAAAAAATCCCCTTTAATAAATTTTAAGGAAGATAAAAACAAAACCAATAAAAAATATAACATTTAAAATATTAAAAAACTAAATTAAAATATATATATATATATATAATAAAAGGAATTTAAAAAAGTAAAAAAAAAAAAAAAAACGGAAAAATATTAGTGTATCATTGAAAGAAAATAGTTTTATCAAACATTAAAACGAATCACTCACACCAATTACAGAATTTTACTACATTTAACTAAAATGTCAACCAAAAACAAAAGGTTAATATATATATATATATATATATATATATATATATATATATATATATATATATATATATATATATATATATATATACGTGTACGTGTACTGTATATATATAATATATATATATATATATATTCAATGAGATAAAAATTCACTATTTTTTTTATCATTCAATCTACATGAAAAATAACAGTTTCTTTATATATATATATATATATATATTTTTTTTAATTGATGAAATAGCTTTATCTTTTTTATTTATGGTCAGTGTGATTATACTATTTTGAAATATATTTCCGTTTTTTACTGTTTTAAATATATTTTTTATTAGTATTATTGTTTGGTCTTTATTAAATTTGGATGTAGAAATAAAATGTAAAGATAGATGTGTGTGTGTGTGTGTGTGTGTGTGTGTGTGTGTGTGTGTGTGTGTGTGTGTGTGTGTAAAGGGGTGGGGTGAAACTGTGGAGGGGATCGAGAATCAGAAAAAAAAATTGGTTGTTGGAAGAAAAAAAATCTCTCTCTGACTTGGTGAATTAATTCTCTTGAATTCAGTTTCCTCATTAAATAGTGAAAAAAAACAACAAAAAAAAACCCCCATTTGTTTATTTCCATTTATTCGTATTTATTTTTAATGTCTATTTGGAACAATTTCAATTGAAATAAAACGGGAGATACAATCTGAGGGGAAAATTTTTTTTTTTGATAAAAAGAAGGTTCCAAAATTTTGAGAACAGACGTATTAAAAACAAATAAATAAACAAATGTAGGACAAATGAATTGTGTTTTGTGTACAATTTATTTTAATTTTATTTATATTTATGGGGGGCGAGGAGAGAGAGAGAGGGGAGGAGGAGGGATTAACTGCAAAAGAGGGGAAATTATTAATATTAAAAAAGGCACTGACAACACGGAAGAAAGAAAACGAAATGAAACCGATGTACCATAACGCTAATATCAGTCGAGAAATTAATCTATTAATTCAGTGCTTCGGCTTACACCTGCCCGACTCTTATCGCAAAAGCAATCTTCGAGGAAGAACGCGGAGCTTATGTAACAGAATTAGTCCATTTCCTAATGGCTCCTTTAGGCGCGAGTAATTCAGGGCCAATAAATAAAAGGTAACGAACACGTTTTAAGGCACTGACCACACGTGAATGAAAATGAATATGGGTCACTTGTAATTTTTAAGGTGCTAACTGCTTCTATACTAATAGCTACGAAATTTATATAACAACGTGGAATTCGGGTTTAACCACGGGTCACTACATCATCTAACCGAAAACAACGGTTAATATTAACGTTGGTTATACCCATCCACCGAATGAACAGATCCAATGTCGATCAACCTCGCTGGTGTAACGGGAAGCGAAAGAACAATCGACAAGGCAACGACAAAGCCCCTCCCTCCCTTTTTTTTTTGGAATGTGCGCGCGAGTAATCTTCGTAATTAGAAGGTAGATAATCTCTACCTAGTTTTATATACAAGGTACCATTAACCCAAATTGGTCGATACGTTTCCTATACACTTCATCATCCGTTATTATCTATATTGATCATCTCGCGCAAAAAAAAAAAAAATCCATATAACAGCCAAATCAATACCGAATCTACCGATCATCAAAATCGACATTGAAAAACATCGGAAACTATCGACAAAGACATTTCGCAAGTCCCAAAATGCCGAAATCGAAATCGTTGCGACAAATGCATAATAATAACGTTTTGACCACGGATAAAACAATGAACGGATAGACGGACGAAATTTCAACGACATTTCGCGCGGAATGTTCGCGTTCGCGATTTCGTTCGCAGTGACATTGAATAAAGGGTCAATTCATCGAGTTCCTTTATTTATTTCTTCATTTTAATTGCCCACTGTTGTAATTATTTAATGGGAAAACGGAAAGATACGATCGTGAAGGAAGAAACGTACACGATTATACATAGTCAGCTCAAAGGATATCGGACAAAGACCCGCGGTAAGGAAAAGAGGCATATATATATATATATATATATTTTTTTTAACTGCAAACACGCAGTATAATTAACGTAAAGAACGACGCTTGTATAGGAGAATATTCCGCGCAAGATGAGGAGGGAGAACGAAGCAAATGAAAAAATGAGGTAACCACCCGGGAATCGAACCCGGAATCTTCTGATTGCCTGTCAGATATGATAACCATTACACCATGGGCCTCACTTCATCAAATGCCGTAATTCTCCTACATACGCGCAGAAACCAATGCCCCAAGGGGGCACCTCCCGCATGCCGTACATTATATACATTTTAACTGCAAACACGCAGTATAATTAACGTAAAGAACGACGCTTGTATAGGAGAATATTCCGCGCAAGATGAGGGAGAACGAAATATCTGACCGGCAATCGGAAGATCCCGAGTTCGATTCCCGGGTGGTTACCTCATTTTTTCATTTGTTTCGTTCTCCCTCCTCATCTTGCGCGGTATATTCTCCTATACAAGCGTCGTTCTTTACGTTAATTATACTGCGTGTTTGCAGTTAAAATGTATATAATGTACGGCATGCGGGAGGTGCCCCCTTGGGGCATTGGTTTCTGCGCGTATGTAGGAGAATTACGGCATTTGATGAAGTGAGGCCCATGGTGTAATGGTTATCATATCTGACCGGCAATCGGAAGATTCCGGGTTCGATTCCCGGGTGGTTACCTCATTTTTTCATTTGTTTCGTTCTCCCTCCTCATCTTGCGCGGAATATTCTCCTATACAAGCGTCGTTCTTTACGTTGATTATATATATATATATATATGTTAAACACAGACCGTGCATGGAACAAGGAACTCTTCTGGGAAAATTAAATCCACTATAGTCCGAATAAGTAATGGTAAATGACAAATACCATAGTTTTTTTCCTTTTTCATGATTTTAGCCCGACGTGGGCAACGGGTCTCTCGCAAAGAGATCCCATAAATATAGCTTCCCTCACCAGCTATCTGCAAAGCAGACAGGATCCAGCTTTGGGACGTGGATCTAGGGTTTAAAGCAAACCTAGATCCCTACACTCAGAACCTCTATATAAGTAAAAGACTCGTTGCATTCACGTCGTGTTGAATAAATCAAAGAAAAAGGGGGTAACTATTGTATTTTTAGCCAAAAAAACCAAAACTTAAACCTCAACCGGGACATTGAGCGTCCACTTTTCAAGGCACGAAACACGTCCGTTTAGTATACACAAACTCAGAATGGTTCCCTGAGAACATTATATGTTAAACACAGACCGTGCATGGAACAAGGAACTCTTCTGGGAAAATTAAATCCACTATAGTCCGAATAAGTAATGGTAAATGACAAATACCATAGTTTTTTTCCTTTTTCATGATTTTAGCCCGACGTGGGCAACGGGTCTCTCGCAAAGAGATCCCATAAATATAGCTTCCCTCACCAGCTATCTGCAAAGCAGACAGGATCCAGCTTTGGGACGTGGATCTAGGGTTTAAAGCAAACCTAGATCCCTACACTCAGAACCTCTATATAAGTAAAAGACTCGTTGCATTCACGTCGTGTTGAATAAATCAAAGAAAAAGGGGGTAACTATTGTATTTTTAGCCAAAAAAACCAAACTTAAACCTCAACCGGGACATTGAGCGTCCACTTTTCAAGGCACGAAACACGTCCGTTTAGTATACACAAACTCAGAATGGTTCCCTGAGAACATTATATGTTAAACACAGACCGTGCTTTGATTTATTCAACACGACGTGAATGCAACGAGTTTTTACTTATATAGAGGTTCTGAGTGTAGGGATCTAGGTTTGCTTTAAACCCTAGATCCACGTCCCAAAGCTGGATCCTGTCTGCTTTGCAGATAGCTGGTGAGGGAAGCTATATTTATGGGATCTCTTTGCGAGAGACCCGTTGCCCACGTCGGGCTAAAATCATGAAAAAGGAAAAAAACTATGGTATTTGTCATTTACCATTACTTATTCGGACTATAGTGGATTTAATT
>JAJOZX010003125.1:487500-527500 GCA_023014485.1 Bathynomus jamesi
ATATATATATATATATATATATATATATATATATATATATATATATTGGCGCTCGTAAGTCTTCGTATATGAAGTTATTTCAGTTACAATCGTCCTTATCTTTTATATCATGCACAGGAGATAGTTATGAAAAGTTTACCGTTTGTTTGGAAAAATTCAACAAATGGAAAAAATTATTTACCTCCAAAACTTATAATGTAAAACATCAAAGAATTTGAGGAAAATAAAAGTTTTAAAATGCAAAAGTTTTCGTACATTTGTTCGCAAGATTTAATACTTTATGTATCCATCTTTTTGGCTTGAAGAATTTAAATTTTTTACCAGTAGTTGGCTCTTTATTGATTAGAGATTGTTGGCAATTGTGAATTCTAGAATTTTCTCTAAGAATCTTCCTGAAAGACGGATGACTGTACGAGCCATTAATAAGCAATGGAATGTCGTGGTAAAGAGCTATCTACGGATCTTAAGAGATCGGTTATTGCTGTGCACGAATTTGGAGAGAGTTATAGGAAGATAAGAGAACTTCGAATTCCACTTACGACGGTTGCCGCGCTTATAAAGAAATGGAAAGGCTTTGGAAATCAAAACTATCGAGGTGTGGATGACCTTGCGAGGTTTCACAACGTACGGATTACTTCTGGATGGAATGATTTTAGTGCCCCTCTGAATAAGGAATCGAAAGACGCCTACGATTTATGGTGCCTTCATGGTAGACCACATTAGGACCGGTTTATATAAATATGTATAGAAGTAGTGGTCAGTATAAAGCAGCCATAAGGCGGTATAAACGAAGTTTCTATTCGAGCATCAAAAGCCTGCGAGGCTCACTTAAATAATAAAAGAATTTTGGAAATTCGTTAAGAATGAAATGGATGTCAGAAATGTCCTCCCACCAACAATCGGTAGGGTATCAGAGGAGGAAGAAATTGCAAGACTGTGGGAAAACCACTATTCAAACAATCTTAATAGTGTGAGTAGGGCTAATGTTAACATAGGCTGCAGCGAAACGCCCGTGGAAGGGCCCCAAAAAATACTGTGATATCAGTTCGTGAAGTTAAGAGTCTAATTAAAGAGTTAAAAGACTGGTTCTACTTCTTTAGTAGATGACCTATCAAATGAGCACTTAAAATATGTCAATGACGTGATGTCTGCATATATCTCATTGTCCCTCTCAGCCATGCTTCTACTTATATCCCCGCAAAGTTTGAGGGTATATATATATATATATATATATATATATATAGGGCGTCCCAAAAAAATGTATACACACTTTAACAGCTGATAGCTCAATTGATGTTTCTTTCTTTCCAAGTTAAACCCATTAGAATTAATAATGGCAGTCAGACTAAGCTTTGAACAAAGGAAATTCATTCTAAAATGCTACTGGAAGTGTGAAAACGCAGTTGAAGTGCAAAGACAGTTTAGGAGCGAGTTTCAAACAGATCCACCAACGCGACTTACCATCACTCGAATTAGAGATGGAATTAGCCGATGGAACTGTTCAGAATGTCCACAAGAAGCGTTCCGGAAGACCACGGACATCGACAAGCCCCACAAAGCAAGAAAGAGTACTGGAAATGTATCACCAAAGTCCAAGAAAATCTGTGCGGCAAGCGAGTCGTGAGGTAGGAATTTCAGAATCGTCAGTCCAACGCATTTTGAAGCGCTGTCAATGGAAAAGTTACATTCCAAGATTAGTCCATGCTATTAATGAAGATGATCCGGACCGAAGAGTGGAGTATTGCGAGTGGTACTTGGCACGATGTGGATGTGGATTGGACGAAGGGGTTTCGTAGAATACCCTCCGCGTTCACCAGACCTCACACCACTAGACTTTTTTTTATGGGGATACTTAAAAGACAAAGTCTACGCTATAAAACCTGCAACAGTCGCTGAATTGAGAGCAGCCATTGAACGAGAATGCACACAAATACCAAACGAAATGTTTCGTGATGTTTGCGATTCCATTGCTTCGCGTTATCAGCAGTGCCTGGACCAGAACGGACGTCAGTTTGAAAACAGGCGTTGACAAAACAATTAAATAATGTCTGTAGATTCTATTACATTTTGAAAATGAAATGTATTTTAATAAACACTGCCTTTATAATTATTTAAAGTGTGTATACATTTTTTTGGGACGCCCTGTATGTATGTATATATATATATATATATATATATATATATATATATATATATATAGACCGTTTCACGATTATATGGTAATTTTTCAAATTGAATTTGATAAACGCGCACACTTTTATTTTTTTATATAAAGGAAGATAAACAAATAGACAAAATATCATTTTATTTGAATGATAAAAAGGCACCCCTCAGATGGCACTTCTTTTACATTAATGGATAATTAGAGCAAATATAAGACTGAACGAAAAATATGTTTTAAAACAAAGCGACTTAAATTCTATTTAAGACATATATTGATTAAGAATATAGGGATTTCAGTGGCTGAGGGACCTCCTTTCTCTGATTTTCAATGATTTGAAAGGCCAGTTGTCTCACTTCCTCACTCTTTGTGAGCTTCTCATTAAACTCTGTAGCCAGTTTGACTCCTCGTTCAGCACAGTCGTTGATTACTTTGACTGACATGACCCGATTACGGTGCTCCTCAATGTCTTCAAGTTTCTTGGGAATTTCTATTTTCAAACACTTGAAGAAGTCTTGTGTTTGAGTTGTGACAAAACTGGTAATCTTTAAGTCATTGGGGTTTTGCAACATTCGGGGGTCCACCTTTCTTGCCCTCACTTTTCGAGGAGGCGCGTGGTGAAGGTTGTGGAGCATTAGAACCTTATCATCTTCAGTCACGAGGTTGAGAAAAAGCCAAATCCTACAAGATCCTCACTCAAGTACCAACCATGGTTCTGAAGTTTTTTGAGGGCTGTAGCACCCACTTCCTTATCAACCTGGATCTTGTAGATATGTAGCATCTTGAGGAGGGCCAAATCATTTGCTGGAGCATCAATTCCAACTGGAGATGTATACCAAGCTTGAAGATAAACTGTCACTGAAAAGGCGTTTATTCGTATCAGAGCTTGTTTTTCATGAGGGGTGAGAAGGAATTGGTTCCTAAATAAGTAAATTTTTAAGGAATAGATGCCCTTTCCCATCCATCTAGCTCTGCTGTAAGCTCCTGGGTAGTGGAATCTGCTATCAGAGCCTTTATTTGTTTTAGGCATTGGACAACCAAGGAAGATAAGTGCAAGTTCTAAGTATTCCCTGTAGTCACCTCGAGTGTGGCCCTCTTGAAGTTTGGAGTTGATGAAAGAAATAAGCTTGTCTCTGTGCTTCAAGATCCAATGATCTAAAGATTCTGAGGTGAGATCATTGGGTTCATAGGGCTTGTAATTCTGCTGATCAATGTTATCCCAACAATCTCTGTCGATTGAATAAGGGAATTTGTGGACCCGAAGAAGAGAAAAACATGTCAAAAACTGCAGTGATAAGAAGCTCGTGGATATGGTGGCGGCATGCCAGAAAAAGGAGTGATCTCTGAAGGGCCTTTTGGATGATGGTACAAGCCCCAGCATGGATACCTGTATTGCTTGCAGTAGTATCAAAACAAAGGCCTGCTACCCACTCATTTACTTGTGGCCATTGCTTCAAGACATCTAAAACTGCTCTCCCCATTTTTCTCCCGTTCCAGAAATAAGCTTTGGAATAGACAGTAATTTTTCTAATTCGCCTGCACCAGTCACAACAATGGGCATTACATCAATCTTACCCCCATGCATGGATGGAAGAAGCTTTCCATCAAAATGAATTATTAAAGGGGTATTTGGTTGGAAACTGGCTTTAATGTCTTCTCCCATCTGCATCCGTGTTGATCGCCGAGACCTGTAGATAGAGGATGATGAAAGTGTGATCTCTTCAATTTCCACTCCAGCAGCTGAAAGGGCAGGTGCCACAATGTGCATAGCAGCTCTTGCAGATGTTCCAGTGCGGTCCAGAGTAGCCAAGAACTTTTTATCCCTAACAATTACACCTGGTTCAAGCTTCTCCTTTTTTGAAGATGATGATGAGAGTGCTCTGTAGAACAATTCATCACCAGATGATTCTTCACTTCCTCCTGAACCGGAATTTTCACATTGGTTGAGATCCACAACCTTTGTCAATTGCCTCATTTCTTCCTTTGATTTCCTGCGAAGTTTTCCATTCTTTCCATGCTTATCTGTCGTGCTTTTGCCTTTCTTGAAAACTCCTTGTCTTCTGGACCCATAATCATTTTCCGATCGTTCCTTTGATCCTTAAGAAAATCTTTATCCTCCTGCAATTTTATTTCTGTTTCCACTTCTGAATGAGCTACATCGAAAAGCTTCTTTAAGCTGGTGACAAATTCTGCTTCATTCTTCTCTTGGGTAGGAGTTCGTCGAGTTCGGTTCTTGACCAGCCCTTCATGCTTATTGTAAAGCCTTTTAAGCTTTGAGACAATATAAGGCTTGTGGGATGTAATTAAGGAGGCTTTTTCCCACATAGCAATAACTTCGTTGGCTACAGTTGCGCAAGCTACAGAGACATTTTGCTTTCCCACCTTAATGTGATAAAAAAGACGTTTAAGGACATCACTGTTAGTTGGAAGCTGCTTCTCAGAAAAACCCTCTTCCAGCACTTGTCCGACCAACCAGACTTCACACTTGTTTCTGGTTTTTGCCATAATTCTGAGGGAAAAAGTTTTACCACCTGTTAGTCTTAATAATAATATAATATAATCATTAATCACTCACCTAAATTATATTATGACTTGATTACTGTAAGAAAGTTGTAAAGTAACATGAAGTAACCTTTCTAGAACAGTAAACTTGTGAAAATATCAGTAATTATAGATGAAAAAGCAAATAAAACATCATATAATCCATAAAGGGAAAAAATGGAAATTCTAGAATAGTTATCCTGAAGGAAGAATTTTCTAGAATTCTCTCTAAAGAATATAGGGGGGTTACTGGACCATTCCTGAAAATGACCTACTTATCTTCCAATTTTATTTATGAATTTTATATACCAAATTTAAGAGGACATCACAAAATAAATAAATATATTTGCCAGAAAAATGAAAATTTTCTCATGAGGGGTAAAATAGATATGCATTGAGGGGTGGGATAACAATAAGCTCTTGTCTTAATATTTTGCATGAAGTCTTTATTCATGACATATTACTTTTTTAGTATGTGTGCGTTGAGCCATCATAAATTTCGATTTTTCGAAACGGCCTAATATATATATATATATATATATATATATATATATATATATATCGCCCCCGTCAAAAATAAGTATGGGGACAATCTATCTAGCGATAATTACAGGCCTATTGCTGTCGCCTCCTGCTTCTCGAAACTACTAGAGAAACGCTTGTTACGCCAATTAAATGATTACTTATGGACATCTCCTAATTAGTTTGGTTTTAAAAGGTCCCACTCAACTGATTTGTGTATCTACAGTACGTATTGAAGGAAATTATATTTAAATATACCGACAGTGATTCAACTATTTATAACGGTTTCCTAGATATAAGTAAGGCACATGATAGAGTGAATCACAATATTTTATTTAAAAAAAACGAGGACAGGAAAGTTCCCATGTACATATTAAATTTATTGAAATTCTGGTATACCCACCAATCTTTTACTGTTAGGTGGGGCAATGTACTATCCGAATGTTTTGGCTCCTCTTGTGGGGTGAGGCAAGGCTCCTTGCTCTCTCTCCTCTGCCGTTTAATGTGTATGTTGATGGATTAATTTCTTCATTTAACTCAGTCTATGCCGATGATACGGTGGTTAATAAGTCCTCCTGTTTAAGGTCTGGATTGTCTGCTAAAAGTCTCGCGGAAACATGATAGTCTTTTTAATGTTACAAAAACTAAGGTTATGCAATTCCATCCCAAAAGCTTTAATCAGCCAGCTGATATCAGTTTCAAAATGAGAGGTGAAGCAATAGAAGTACAAGAATTTAAATATGCGGGTCAAATTATATTATCACCAGTTCCTCGAGTGGACTCGAGATATAAGAAAACAATATCAAAATCTCTGTGCTGAAGTGAATGTGACTATAAGGAACTTCCACTTTTGTACAAGTGAAACTAAAGAGACTCTTTCGGACTTTCTACACAAATGTATACGGACAGCAACTCTGGGTGAATTATAAAAAAGGTTCTGGAAGAACCCTAAATTTGCTATACAACAAATCTTTCAGACTCCTACATAAATTATTACCCCCCCCCCCCCCCCCCCGAGATGCTCAGCTTCGCGAGTGTTTGCTAACCACAATGTATGAAGCTTCGAGGTGGTAACAAGACGGGCTTTATACAGTCTAATGCAAAGAATTAAAAAATCAGCCAACCCGATTATCCAAGCTTTTCATCAGTCCTGTCATTTTCATATATACTCATATATGTGTGTGTGTGTTTTAGTGTGTGTGTGTGTGTGTGTTTTAGTGTGTGTGTGTGTGTGTGTTTGTGTGTGTTTTAAATACAAATTAAAAAATGATCAGAACTTAACCTAATCACACGAGAATTGACAAAAAAAAAAAAAAAAAAAATGTACATAAAACTAATTGATAAAAAGTCCATGAAAATCTATTGTATTTTTTGTTTTCCTTTTTTGCAACGTGTTTCCGTAATCAGGTTATCTTAAAATCCAAAATTTTTTTTATTTAAAAATCATTTGATTCCAAAAAAATGAGTGCGTACTTGCGTGTTTATATATATCTAATTTAAAATATATTTTATGTACCTTATTTAATTCCGCGCATATATATATATATATATTTAAATAAAAAATATATATACAGTATATTACCTTACGCATTGCACGATATATCAAATACACAGCAACTTCATCAAAGCGATGTCAAACACGTTTCATGCGTAATGACATCATCAGCAGAAATACACGTTACATACGCATATTATATATATATATATATAATATATATATATATATATATATATATATATATATAAAATGAACGAATAATTTATTACCTATTACATATATACATAAAGGAAAACTCGAAATTGGTACTAAGAATAAACTACGCTTTACTCAATCATCTTCTAATTGGTTCCAGTGCCCATAATACCGCTTAATTTGGCATTTAGAGGCACTAAATAAAATTCAAATTGAACATTACAAAGGTAATAACAACAATAAAAAAAAAATCCACTCATAATTAGAATGATTTTTTTCAACAATGATCGCTTTTTTATAGAGAAGTTTTCCGTAAGAAAAAGTTCAATAAAAAAATAAAATTTTATATATATATATATATATATAGATATATATATATATATATATATTGCTCGTTAGACACACTCTCTCCTCGCCTCAAGTTCGTTATTAAGTCTATTTATGACCGGGTTTGTTTTTTTTTAGGTATGACCAAAAAGCGAGATGTCGGCTTCTGCTTCTTAATAAATTTATTAAATTGACGAATCATAACTGAATTTCAGTAGATTCATTCGGCCAGAATCAATTCGGTAAAAATTTATAAACAAACATATGTTTCAACCTAATTAACAGCTGTCACCTGGTTAATTTAAAGTTATGGTACAATGCCTCATTAACATACAAATGCCACATCGAAAAAAATGCCACTCATTCCATATCAATCAAATAAACTATAAAGAACATAAATAACACCGTGTCATATATATATATATATATATATATAACCTCGGTGTTGTGGTCATTAACATCGCTGACTACGAATCCATTGGCCCAGGGATCGAGGCCCGGTGACAGGAGGTCGGGAGATCGAGTCTGAGCGAGGACTTTGTAATTTCTGACCGCCCGTGATGGGGCGTGGTTCGGATTGCACGTTAAACTGTATGTCTAAGGTGGAGTGTCCAGCTTGCCCTTCGTCAGAATGAACAATTCGGGCGGGAGGTAAACCAAGGTGTGTGTGTGTGTGTGTGTGTGTGTGTGGTGTGTGTGTGTGTGTGTGTGTGTGTCATACGAAACTGCATGCAAATCCATTAGACACATTATGTCTGTTTTGTTCCTCAAACCCATTATACGTAGAGAGAAATCCATTTAGTGACCTACTGATGAAACCCACGTCCGAAAGGGGTACCTTCTTTTGGCGGATCTCTCCATAAAGGAAGGTACTGGCACTTTCTTCGCCTTTCTTTCTATGCTCTATCACATCCCCCCACGCCCCACTGCCAATTTTGGAAGGGGGTTTCTGCACACACTCTTAATTGGCCGACTGAGGTTTGCAAAGGTTTTGAGGTCAAGGAATCGATTGATATTTGTATACTGCAGTCCGAACATTAGGCTCAATAAGCCTTTGTTTACACACACACACACACACACACACAATCCAAGTTCTCCCCCCCCCCCCTACACACGCATTAGCACCCTTTTATTTGTCATATTTATTTCCATGTTGGTTTAGCCCGCCGCCGAATTACCCTCCAAGGTCAGATTAATCAGATTAAGAGTAGATTAATTCGTGACACGACGCTTACCACTCGGATAATGATCCGTAATGAAGCAATTTGTTTCTCGTACAATCCGAAATCCGAATGCAAATCTGACAACTTCAACTTTGTGTCATAGTCGATTCGCGATAGAATACCCCCCTCCACCCCCCACCCCCCTATCTTTATCTTTGGTCCCAAGCAGTTACATAACATTATCTTTGTCTTTGTTCTTTGCGGGGGGAGGGGGGACGGAGGAAATGGGGAGGGGGAATTGCCTTCACTACTAGGAACTTTTTTTTTAACCCGTTATGTTAACGATCAATGTCCTTTAATATCTCATTTTTATCAACACCTTTTTTTAATTAGTTTTTTTTAAATTTACATTACGGTTATGTTTCAAAAGACAAAAAAGATTTAATTATTTTTCACTTCTCAGTTAAAATAATTTATTAATCACCGATATAAAAAGCCTTTTATAAAAACAAAACTTCGATTGAAAAAAATCATTCTGGGGGAGTAACCAAATATTTTATATTTTTAAAAGTCACGACCTGTCCCTTTATCACTTAAAAAGTTTTGTTTTTAATATTATATATATATATATTATATATATATATATATAGAGAGAGAGAGAGAGAGAGTTACAAGGAGTTACAAGGAAAGAAGCACCTCAAAAGGCCTTGCGGCCCATACCGAGGAGGTACCAATGGCAACGGGTGCCAGGGAAAATTTTGTGAAAGTTTATTTTTCTTTCAACTATCCTAGCAATAGTAGAAAACTGGATAGAAAAGTAGAAGGCTCTCTCCCCACCCTCCGCTCCCTCCCTGCCAGAGGCAGGTACAGAAAAAGGTTGAAGAAAATACCTTGACCCTGGAAAAGTAGCCAAGGAAATTTTACAGGAAAGTGGAGAATATATAAATAGCTCTATATTTAGCTTGCTCACAGAGACCGAGCAAGCAAACTCCTGCAGAGGTTTCTGAGGTTTTAATCTTAAACTATGAGTGTGTTCAGTACTTTGTCTAGCCTATTTTTAAACAGATTTACACTTTGACTGGAAACAACCTCTGAGGGAAGTTGGTTCCAGATATTAACTATTTTATAGGAAAAGAAATTTCCGTAGACTGAGGTCCTAAATGTCTTTACACACTCAAATAGTGTGCAAGATTTCGTCTAACCTTTTCTTGAACTGATCCACAGAGGAACTGTTCACAACTTCCGAAGGTAACCTGTTCCATGTGTCACAGATCTTGTACGTAACGTAATTCCCACACACACTAGTCCTAAACCGTTTCAAATCCAACTTCCAACCATTGTTGCGAGTTGGGTTATCATTTAAACTAAACATACTTCTAAAATCGACATCGTTGAACCCTCGTAAGAGCTTGAAAACCTCGATCATTTGACCGCGCAGCCTCCGAGTTTCAAGCGAAAACAAGTTCAGGGCGCGTAACCGTCGATTGTAGCCCATATGCCTAACGGAAGGGATCAACTTTGTGGCCCTCGCCTGCACTCGCTCCAGCCTCTCAATATCTTTCCTGAGGGTGGGCGACCAGAACTGCACAGCATACTCCAGGTACGGCCGAACAAGGGAATTGTACAGTGAGAGCACAATCTCCTTGTTCCGAAACTGAAATTGCCTTCTGATATAACCCAATAGTTTCTGGGCTTTCTTTTCCACCTCTACACACTGTTTCGTAAACTTAAGGTCGCTGCTAATTAGCACACCCAAGTCCTTTTCTAAATCAGTCACCTCGATATTACTGCCCAACATCGAGTAGTCCGACTTGGGATTGGCGTAGCCAATGTGCATCACTTTGCATTTACCCAAGTTAAACGGCATTTGCCATTTTTCGGACCACTCTCCTATCCTACCTAGGTCCGCACGCAGTTCCTCGATCGCTTCGGGCGTCCCAACATTGGCCCCAAGCTTGGTGTCATCAGCGAATTTGGCGATCCGACTGACGATGCCACCGTCGATATCATTTATGTAAATGGTAAACAACAGCGGCCCCAAAACGGAACCTGAGGAACCCCCTAGTGACCGAGGCCCAACCCGAACTAGCCCCTTTAATTACCACCCTCTGCCGCCTATTCCTCAGCCAGTTTTCAATCCACCTACCTATTTCCCACCGATACCCAGCGCGCGCACTTTCGCCATTAGCCGGCGGTGAGGTACCTTATCAAAGGCTTTCTGAAAGTCGAGATAAAGTATATCAATCGCCCTACTCTTATCGTACTCACTCAACATGACGTGGAAAAACTCGAGCAAGTTGGTGAGACACGACCTATGCCGTCTAAACCCATGTTGGGAGTCCCCAAGCAGCTTGTAGGAATCCAAATGGTCAACGATTCTATCAGCTATTATCCTTTCTAATAATTTACCTACAACTGAAGTGAGACTAATAGGACGATAGTTCCCTGGACTTTCGTGATCCCCTTTCTAAAGATAGGGTCACGTTGGCCTCCTCCAGTCACCAGGCACCTGGCCCATCACCAGCGATTTGTTGAAGACTGTAGCCAGGTGGGGAGCCACCTGGTCGCGCACTTCTCGCAAAACACTGGGGAGAAACTGGTCTGGCCCAGGAGCCTTAAACGCGCTCAGTTTGTCTATTCTATGAGCAACGACTGTCGCGGTACATCTAACACTATCCAGGCCAGCACCTTCGTGCCTCACAGCTGGCTCGGGGATGACGCGGGTATCCTCCCTGGTGAACACTCCCGCAAAGTACTCATTAAGCACATTAGCGATGTCCGCGTCGGAGGTCCGCAGAACGCCGCTTCCGTCCTTTAAAGGACCTATCATGCTTCTAATGGGCTTTCTACTATTAACATAACTGAAGAACTCCTTAGGGTTCCCCTTGCAGAGGCTTGCCACCCGTAGTTTTCGTTACGTTTCGCTAGCCTAACCTTCACTTCCCTACACAGGCGGACATACGCTTCAGTGTTCTCGTGGGAACGATTGGCCTTCGCCCTCCTATACGCTACTTTCCTATTTCGGATAGCCGAAGCGATGCCACGATTGAACCACTTAGGCTGCGTTGAAGCAGGGGTGACCGGTTTTGAGGGTATGGCAGCAGACTGCAGAGAGAGAGAGAGAGAGAGAGAGAGAGAGAGAGAGAGAGAGAGAGAGAGAGAATATAAAACTATAAAACAAAAGCGTATGGAAATTATTTGAGAACTTATATTTGTTAACACTATTGATGTTAATCATACTGCATAAATTTGCTCTCTCTTTCTCTCTTACAACACACACACACACGGTTGCCAGGTGTCCGGTATTTGGGCTTTCTGTCCAGTTAAAAAAATTAAAGAATACCAGAATACATAAAAGTTTTCAATGTTATTTGTAAATCGGTTGCAATATTATTTTCCGGTTAAAGTGTTATTTTAGCATATAATTAACCGATTGTACAAAGCATCTAATGAACCGATTTGTGAGTAATGAAGAAAATACATTTTTACTTTTAACACCCTACCTACCCCGGTTGCTGGTGTCCGGTATTTTTGTGGAGGACATCTGGCGCGCGCGCGCACACGCGCACACACACACACACACACACACACACACAGATATTTATATAAATTTTTTTTTTAAGAATACGAATAGTAGTGCCCTTCCAAATTACACACTGTGGTTATATGTAAAATCCTTCAAGCACGTACAGAATTTTCAGTGCTTGATCAAAATTAACTTCGTACCACATTTCTGTATATACCAAGTACATGCACGAGTTCTGCGCTTGTTTTAAATAATTCTATAGAAATATTCCCCTACTCACTTCGCCTCGAAGTGGAGGCACCTGGAAAAACCCTTTTATGGAGCGTTACTTATTATTTATATGCGTGTCTTATAGAATCAGATAAGCTGTTTGTTTCTCCTCTCTTGATTTTCCGTTATCCTTGACTGGCGGGAGTGTCTTTGGAGTCTGTATGAATAGATCATTATTTAATAATTAATAATAATAATTAATAATAATAATTAATAATAATACAAAAAGTATTTAGTTAACAGTGTCTAATGATAGTAAGCCAATTTTTAACATGACCTTCGCGTGCCGGCGATCAAAACACGTATAAACGAGTTACAACAGGTTGGGCCATGCTCAAGCACGATTTCAACTTGATAATTACACGCTTCTTTAAGTAACTACTGCATGAAAATTCCGTAGCCACGTTTTCACGACTGGAAACTCGTAGGAAGAATGTTCGCAAATGGTGATTTAAAAAGTAACTTAACACGTCTTTTCGGTTTATTTGAGTTTCTTTAAAAGCAAGCGGTCTATGAGAGAACAAATTTGTATTAAATAAATTAACCTTAAATAGAAAATCGTGGGTCAAAAATGATTTGCGTGTTGGGTCTGTGGGACCCGTGAATTTCTATCCAGAATTAATATGGCGATAAAATTCAATACAACAGCTGTAAATTTACGCGTGTTGTAAAACAAATTTTCGTTAGACAATTTACAGTATATTATTGACGGTGCACATACAGTACAGGGTGGCCCATAAGTCCCAGTCGGTTATAATTAAAGCTAAAATACAAAAAAAAAAAATCAAAGTAAAAAGTTTATAACGAGTAGAAATATTTATTGATTAATTATTCAAAGTGCAAAAATTAAAAAAAAAAATCCGCTAGATAGATTTTAGCTTTAATTATAATGGATTGGGACTTATGGGCCACCCTGTGCAGTAATTACCATTCTAGAAGGATTGGCTTCGTTTAACTCATCTTAAAATTTAATACTGATGGTCAGTTTGAACAATGAATCAAAACAAGACGCGTCAGAGTTACCCCGCTCCCACCTCATTCCCCCTAAACCTCCCCCCCCCCCCCCTGCAAGTTCGATTTACATAATAATCTCCAATTTACTGACGTCTTTCATTAATTAATGGGAAAAAAATATTTATATTTAAGACTAAACGCGTAAGTCTATTATAGTAATTAGAGCGCTTCATTATTTCAAACAAAAACTTTAGTGGAATTAAATAATAAAACTATAAAATTAAAAGTAACGTACATTTTTTAGCGTACATGTTTCATACATATTAACCTCTCCTCCTCAGTTTTTTCTAACTTTGATGGTAAATTTTTTTTTCCTTCAACTATATATAAAATGATGTACACCCACAACAAAAATGAAAAGCCACCTTGTGGGCGTGCATCATTTATTTATTTAACGTGCTTAATTGTGAAATTCATCTATATATATATAATATATGAATTTCACAATTAAACACGTTAAATAAATAAATGATGCACACCCACAAGGTGTGTGTGTGTGTGTGTGAGATTGATCTGTGAAGTAAGGTCGCGAAAATCCCCTCTTAAACCAATGTAAACAACTTATTTTTATTCTGAGAAAACAGTAAATAACTAATAAATTTTTCCTAAGGTTAAACCATAAAAAGGAAACATGAGAATGCGTTTTAGTTTTAAATAACAGTTGCCTCCTCCTCATGCCAAATTTACCCGGCGCAACCAAAAAAAAAAAAAACCTCGACCAAAAACGAATCACGCCCGCGTTTCAGGGTGGGTGGGGTAGGAGGTTGAGAGCGGGTCTCGAAATTTCAATTGAAGCGCAAAAGGCGATTAATTTTAATTTCAAGTAATTTTTCTCATATATAAAGTTATGATTTATAGGTCAAAAGCGGTCGAAGTTCATACCTAATACCCAAACTTTATTACGGAATACTTTATAACTATGAATAGTGCATTAATGTTCAAATTTTATATTCTTTTCTCATCTACATATATATATATAATTTCAGTTAACCTTTCATTAGTCACGTGAGATGATATAACGTTGTTTTTTACATTGCCTGGGGCATATTGACTCCACGCGATTAATGAAGCGTTAATAAAAATATTTCAAACGAATTTATTATTTCCAGTGAAGACGTCATCCGTGAAGAATTTTAATCCATCCCATCACGCGTGGCAAGGTACCCACTTTAAATCCATATATCTTGAAAACTAATTAACTAAACTTGGTTTACCCTAACTTAACCGAGAAGAGCACGATATTTCGGACGAAATTGAGGGCGCCAAGGGTGGTTGGTTTCTGTGAAGTCAAAAAATAGTGAGGTACTCGCTTTGCGTAGCCTAGCCTTACCGAACCTCACCTAACGTAACACGAAAGACGAAATTGAAAGAGCTCAGTACACACACGTTGTAACGCGAGTTAAGGGGGTGCCGTTGCGAAGGCAATACCTCCGAGAGATCATTTTACGTTACATTACCTAATCAGGACAAATGAACCTTTTTTAGCGACAGTAAATTCTTTAATATAATTTTTTTTAAATGTTCCGAGGTACCAAAAATATTACGTTACACAAAATACCGACTACATCCGTAAATTATCATACACTCGACCTCTTTTATACCCAGTTGCGCGCGCTTACACGCGCACGAGTGGCGTAACTGTTCTCTCTCCTTGAACATCAGTAATTTATTCTGTAACAATGCGTTAAAATAATGTTAATATGGTATTTTCATTGTCTCGTTTCTACACAAACGAAATAAAAATATAAGTAATAATTAGTAAACCATAATAATAAAATATACAGCATTCATTCGTCATTATATAGTAGCATAAATACATTTTTAAAACGCCTATAAATTATATTTCCCTTCATTGTATTGTGTGTGTATATATATATATATATATATATATATCTCAAGATGTGATGCCATTTTTAAAGGAAAATAAACATTATTATTAATGAATATAAATCTTCCCATTTTTGTTAAATAATCTGCTTAAAAAGGTTGAACCACGAAAAACGCACTGCGTAAATATGTTGTTCGATCGATGTTCCGACGCCAGAGACATTATTTATCTTAATCATCCAATAAAAAAATCTTTAAGCAGTAACATTTTTTTTGTTTTTTGTTTTTTTCAGTATTTTCGCTTCAATCAACCTCCCATTATTTGTTACGTAACGCCTTCATAATAAACCTTTTTAGGATGTATTCAATACAGTCACTACCAAACTTTAAGTTAAAATACAGTCTGGAATAATAAAGTTATAATCCAAATATTTGGCGTCTACAATTCCGATCACTAATCGGTAATCTTACACAAATTTTGGAGTCGTGCGAGACAGACAAATATATATACACATATACTGTATATGTGATACAGACAGACAGACCGTGGCGTGGAACAAGGAACTCTTCTGGGAAAATTAAATCTACTCTAGTCCGAAAAAAAAAAAAAAATAGCAAAATCTCTCATATATTTCACTTTTGATAAAGTATAAAACATAAAACATTTATGCACTGCCAAAAGTCCAAAAAGCAACTTTTTCTTTAAGTGTACAGAAATGTACAATTTCTATTTCACAAATTTTTTCAAAGAATTGGAAGGACTCGAGTTAGTTCTCGAACTTTACAAATCACTACAGTTTTTAGAACAACATTAAATGACTACCAGTGATAGAATGAGCATTAGTACTAGCAAGAGTGATCCATGACCTATTCCATAAAATTTTGATGTAAGCCTAGTTGAAATATCACTATTCGCTTTTAATGTCGTTGTTATTTACTCAGCTGAATCTCTGTCCGCAACAGTTCACACACACACACACAACACACATATATATATATATATATATATATATATATATATATATATATATATGGGAAGCATCATGAAAAAGAAAAACTATGGTATTTGTCATTTACCATTACTTATTCGGACTACAGTGGATTTAATTATCCCAGAAGAGTTCCTTGTTCCATGCACTGTCTGTGTGTATCATATATATATATATATATATATATATATATATATAGCAGCAGAGGGATGGCAGACTGGCTGCTTTATTTGCCAAGAAACCCTATGATGATGGCGCATACCGCGTACGGGTGAACAGAGGCGACGCCCCTTCCCTTCCTGGCTCACAGGAGGGAGGTGACAAACGAGAAGAACCTGGAGCGAAGACGCCATCTGGGGGACCCGACCCGGCTTCTAAGCCGGATGAGACATAAGTAAGTAAGTATAGTCCGAATAAGTAATGGTAAATGACAAACACTATAGTTTTTTCTTTTTCATTATGTTAGCCCGACGTAAAAGGGCCCCAAAAATATAGCTTCCCTCACCAGCTATCCGCAAAGCAGATAGGATCCAGCTTTGGGACAGGATCTAGGGGTTACAGCTACACCTAGCCTACTATATCCAGAACCTCAACATAAGCAAACGATCCGACGCGAATGCAACGAGTCTTTTGCTTATATTGAGGTTCTGGATATAGTAGGCTAGGTGTAGCTGTAACCCCTAGATCCTGTCCCAAAGCTGGATCCTATCTGCTTTGCGGATAGCTGGTGAGGGAAGCTATATTTTTGGGGCCTCTTTTACGTCGGACTAACATCATGAAAAAGAAAAACTATAGTGTTTGCCATTTACCATTACTTATTCGGACTATAGTGGATTTAATTTTCCCAGAAGAGTTCCTTGTTCCATGCACGGTGTGTGTGTGTGTGTATCATGAGAGAGCATCAGGGAACCATTCTGAGTTCAATCCCACATATATATATATATATATATATATATATGCTGCAAACCCACAAGGAAAAAAAAACGATTCCAAGGCCTTTCGTGTATTCAAAGCTACACCTCGTCAGGTGTAGCTTTGAATACACGAAAGGCCTTGGAATCGTTTTCTTTTTCCTTGTGGGCTTGCAGCATTCATTCATTTCACGTGTTTTATTGTGAAATTCATCCCATATGCATGTATGTATATATACACACACGTGTGTGTGTGTGTGTGTGTGTGTGTGTGTGTGTGTGTGTGTGGGGCTATCAATCACGTAATGAAATGAGAGAGAGAGAAGGAATATAAGAGTTAATTAATCTAGTACATAGGCGCCAACAGTCTTTGAACGCCATGTAAATATCTATCGAGAACTCAGGCTTTAGGGAGTTCAATTTTGCTCTATTATTATTTCTTATAAAGGTACGTTTATAAACCACCAATTCGAGAGGTTAATAATTACTTTAAAAGAGTAAACAAGAGAGATATGAACAAATATCATGGACGCACTTTGACAAAATTACATTTACGAAATAAAATAAAATTACATTTATGCAATAAAATAAAATAATAAATAAAATAAAAAAAGATAATAATAATAGTTAGTAGTCATATCAATAAGAACGATCAGCTAAGTTTTTTTTTTTTTTAACATTCTAGATTACGAAACGTGATCAATACGTTTTTCTTATAAAAACTCACACAAACATTTCTGGCGTTACGAAACGTTACGAATATATATATATATATATATATATATATATATATATATATATATATATATATATATATATATAAGCGATAACTTGGCGTTTGACAACCTTATAACAAACAATATATAAATATCGTGATTAGCGAAATCACTTTCAATTAAACGTAGAATCAAATTATAACGAGACAGAAAGAGGTCGTACGAGATACAGCCAAACATAAACAGACACCGAGCAAAACTCACCAAAATAGATATACAAAAATTTATAGTAACGATATTTACTATTTGTTTTACATTCTTGACATATATATATATATATATATATATATATATATATAATATATATATATATATATATATATAATTATATATATAAACTAATGTTTACAAATTTCTGGCAACGGTATTGATAAATGACAATATTCAAATCTTTGCTCACGAAGTACCATTTCCTTCCTGAATTACACAGTGATTTCGACAACTTCAAATGTTACGAACGAAAAGTCCGATTAAAATTAATAAGAAGAAAAATGAAATATAACCGTGTCAATATTATAAATGGTAAACTTGGTAAAGAATTGATATAACGAGGGAAACCTGACAAGGCGGAAATATTAAGCGCGAAGCAAAGCATGAAACGCACAACCTTGAAATTCGGTCCACCAAACAGAGATAGATAGATAGTAGACCCCCCACCAACACGCCGGCAACCACGTACTCCCTTTTTTAGGGTCCCGACTAATCGTTCCTAGTCGCCCTCCGTCCCCTCTAACTCCAATCCCATAATGCTAGGGCGAGTGTCGGATGCATCTCATTTTATCTCGCTCCCCCGCAACCTCCACCTGAATGTCCGTAAGAATCTTTATACGAATGCCTCTCTCACGTTTCAAATTTAGGAAGAAATTCAGTTGCCGATTGTTTGGTATTTAGTATTTACTGGTACACATAAGGAAACATTTATGTTAGGGTATGAATGGGTATGACATTAAGAGTAATGCATATTGTGTGTGTATTATTGACTGTAAATAAGAAGCAGGATGCAGTTAATTACAATACCCTTTATCATACATATATGTATTTGGTTATAAATGAAATGGAAATATGATATTTTATATACAGGGTGTAAATAAAGTCAGGATCTATTTTTGTGAAGCACTTGGAAATTATATGGAATTCAATCATAAAATGATAAAGTGGTAACATTTATTAAATAATTAAGAGTAGGATTCGACGTGACGCCCATCAGTATCCCTGCACAGCTTAAATCGTTCCGCAGCATTTCTAAACACATTCTGGAGCATTTGCGGGGTTATGTTATCTGCAGCAGTTCGTATACGTAAGTTTTCAAGACTCATAATCTTCGTCTGATAGACGTGCGATTTGATAAAGCCCCATGCAAAGAAATCTAAAGGGGTTAAATCTGGTGATCTCGCTGGCCAAGGTTTGTTGCTGCTTCCGCGTCCGATCCAGCGATTTGGAAAACGTCCATTCAGATAATCCTGAACAATTTTGGCATAGTGACAAGGAGCACCATCATGTTGATAGACGACGGTACTAACAATCCTATCCACGTCGTCTATCAACATGATGGTGCTCCTTGTCACTATGCCAAAATTGTTCAGGATTATCTAAATGGACGTTTTCCAAATCGCTGGATCGGACGCGGAAGCAACAGACCTTGTGTCGCGAGATGACCAGATTTAACCCCTTTAGATTTCTTTGCATGGGGCTTTATCGAGTCGCACGTCTATCAGACGAAGATTACGAGTCTTGAAAACTTACGTACACGTATACGAACTGCTGCAGATAACATAACCCCGCAAATGCTCCAGAATGTGTTTAGAAATGCTGCGGAACGATTTGAGCTGTGCAGGGATATTGATGGGCGTCACGTCGAATCCTACTCTTAATTATTTAATAAATGTTACCACTTTATCATTTTATAATTGAATTCCATATAATTTCCAAGTGCTTCACAAAAATAGATCCTGACTTTGTACACACGCTGTGTATATTATATATATATATATATATATATATATATACACACACATTTCTACTGCAAGCAACACACAGTATAATTAACGTGAAGAACGACGCTTGTATAGAAGAACATCCCGCGCAAGATGAGGGAGAACGAACAAATGAAAAAATGAGGTAGTGGTTATCATATCTGACCGGCAATCGGAAGATCCCGGGTTCGTTTCCCGGGTGGTTACCTCATTTTTTCATTTGTTCGTTCTCCCTCCTCATCTTGCGGGGAATGTTCTTCTATACAAGCATCGTTCTTTACGTTTATATATATATATATATATATATATACCTTTACCTTTGGTAGCCTTTTGTTGGCTTCCGCCCGAATTGTTCATTCTGACGAAGGTCAAGCTTTTCACTCCATTTTAGACCTAGAGTTTAACGTGGAATCCGAACGACGCCCCACCAGCAGCCCAGCCTCTTAATCACTGGGCCACCCAGCAGGGTTGGCAAAAACCCCAAAACCAGTTGGGTTTTTGCCAACCCTGCCACCCAGGGTACCCATTTATCTACCAACCACTTTCTTTTATTGTGTGGGAGGATTAACAGCTGGGTTTTGCTGCGCGCCGGCTGCCGTCACCGGGTCTTGATTCTGGGGCCGATGGATTCGTAGTCAGCAAGGCAAACCACTACACCGCCAGGCGCATTATATATATATATATATATATATATATATATATATATATATATATATATATTTATATTATCTTAACTTCTGTCAAGACTTTCCCACTTAACAGACCACCTACAGAACTTCTTGATCCTCCACCTTCATCTGCTACAGCTGAACTTACAATATTATACTTGATATAATATGTAATAAACTGTTATTCTTTAAATCAGAACCTATCAATTTGCAGTCGTATTTTAAAAGGTAAATAGGAAGAATACACAAAGCATCGTGAATATATCGTCAATGCAAAAACTTTTCTTCACAATAGTTTTACCAAATGTTATTCTTAAAGTATGTTCGCCTTATGACCTGAAGGCACCGTAAAACAGTCTTTTCTGATCCACCGACCAACCAATTCAGTCGGTATAGCAAACCACTTAAAAAAATATATATACATATAGATATTTTGTGTGTGTGTGTGTGTGTGTGTGCTAAAGTTGCGTTACGAATTAAAGTTTACTGTAGGTCAATTTAGATTTGTATAGTGTATGTGTATGTGTATGTGTATATATATATATATATATAGAAACGACGCAAGTATAGAGGAGTGTTCTGCACACGAGGAAGAGAAATAACGAACAAATGAAAAATGAGGTGACCGCCCGGGAATCGAACCCAGGATCTTCCGATTGCCGGTCAGATATGCTACCACTACACCACGGGCCTCGATCAGTCAGAAGTTCCTGGGTTCGATTCCCGGGCGGTCACCTCATTTTTCATTTGTTCGTTATTTCTCTTCATCGTGTGCAGAACACTCCTCTATACTTGCGTCGTTTCTATACATTAATATACTGCGTGGTCATTGCAGTTAAATGTACATATTCACGATTTGCGAGGGTGCCCTCTCAAGGCATTGGTTTCTGCCCTATGTAGGAGAATTACGACTTCTGACTGATCGAGGCCCGTGGTGTAGTGGTAGCATATCTGACCGGCAATCGGAAGATCCTGGGTTCGATTCCCGGGCGGCCACTTCATTTTTCATTTGTTCGTTATTTCTCTTCCTCGTGTGCAGAACACTCCTCTATACTTGCGTCGTTTCTATACATTAATATACTGCGTGGTCATTGCAGTTAAATGTACATATTCACGATTTGCGAGGGTGCCCTCTCAAGGCATTGGTTTCTGCCCTATGTAGGAGAATTACGACTTCTGACTGATCGAGGCCCGTGGTGTAGTGGTAGCATATCTGACCGGCAATCGGAAGATCCTGGGTTCGATTCCCGGGCGGTCACCTCATTTTTCATTTGTTCGTTATTTCTCTTCCTCGTGTGCAGAACACTCCTCTATACTTGCGTCGTTTCTATACATTAATATACTGCCTGGTCTTTGCAATTAAATGTGTGTATATATATATATATATATATATATATACACACACAAATGTAATATATATATATATATACACAAATCTAATATATATAAATATATATATATATATATATATATACATATACACACACAAATCTAATATATATACTTATTACTTTTGTTGAGTTTGAACGACGGTTCAGGATCGACCTGCGGTCGACCCCTCTGCAGCATCCCACCTCATCCGGGACTTGGTGAAGGAGGGAATTGCTCTCTGATCTCCTCTTGCCCTCATAGCCAGCCACGCATGGCTGGTCAGGGACTTTGCACAAGAATCTGTCCAGCTGGTTCTTGAAGTTATTCAGGTCTGTGTGCTGGAGATTCCTCACTTCTTTGGAAGGACATTGAAAAGCTTTGGGCCCCGTATTCTGAGGGTATTTTCCATCCTCGTTTTCATGGCTCCTTGTCCCACCGCAGCTGGGACCATACAAAATCTGCCTCTTCTCTCATTCCAGTTTGTTTCTATTTCGTTTCTGAGGTTAGGGACAGAGCCCTCAAGTATTTTCCATATGTATTATTGTGTACCGCTCGCGCCTTCTTTCGAGAGAGTAGAGTTCCAGGGATTGTAGTCGAGACCAGTAGTCTTCACCTTCCGTTTCCTCTATCTTAGACGTAAAAGTCCTTTGTATAGCTTCAATGCTCGCAATGTCTCTTTTTCTGTGTGGGCTTGTGAGTACTGAGCAATACTCAATTATTGGTAGGACTAGACTCTTCCATAATTTGAGCATGATGTTTGCTTTTCTGCTGCGGAAGCTCCTCCAGATGATTCCCATTATTTTTCTAGCCATTGTGATTTTGATTTTATAGTGCTCTCTGAATTCTGCATCCGACGACATTATTACTCCAAGATCCCTGACTTGTGGATTTGGTGTTATGTTTGGCTTGCGAAGTTTTGTACCCTTTTTTCTGTAGCTCTTTGTTATTACCATATATTAGAAGTTGGAATTTTTCTTCGTTGAACTTCATATTGTCGTCGTCTGCCCACTGAAATAATGTTTCAATGTCGTTTTGTAGTTTTCTTATGTCATCTTCGTTCAATATTTCCTTACATATCTTTGTGTCATCTGCGAAGCATGATACAATACTGTCCTTAATATCCGCAATCATTATTATGAACAGCAAGGGAGCTAATACTGTCCCTTGTGGGACAGAGCTCACGACTTCCGAGACTTCCGATTTAACTCCGTTTACCACCACTCTTTGCGTCAAGAAATTAAATATCCACCTTCCTAGCTTTCCAGTAATTCTTGTATCCTTAGGTTTGTGTGCTATGATTTCATGGTCACATTTATCGAAGGCTTTAGCAAAGTCAGTATATATTACATCAATGTTTTGTCCTAGACACAATGTTCCTAATATTTTCTCCTGGTGGTCTAGTAGCTGTGACAGGCATGATCTACCCTCCCTGAAGCCATGTTGATTTGGGTTGTATAAGTCTCTTTCTTGTAGGTAGAAGGTAGTTTTGCCTCTAATTATGCGTTCAAAAACTTTATAAGGTGCGAGGTGAGAGCCACTGGCCGATAATTTTTGGGCATTGCTCCGTTACCATTTTTAAATAGGGGGCAATGTTTGCTTTCTTTAAGGGGAGTGGAATTTGTCCTGTGTCGAGTGATTTCCTCCATTGTAAGTATAGCGGTTTTGCAATACTCTGCATTTCTTCAGAAATGTGGCATTCCATGCGTCTGGCCCTGGCGCTGAATTGTCTCGCATCCGTGATAAGGCCGTAATTACATCTCCTTCCGTGAACTCGAAGTCCACTAATAGGTTTGTGCCGGGATTTGTTCTTGGTTGATCTGTATCAATGTCGAAAAACTCGTCTGGGTTTTCCACTTCCATCTCAGACTTAGGGGTGCTAAACACAGATTTAAATTGTTCCCTAAGCAGTTCACTTATTTCTTTCATATATATATATATATATAGTATGTAAAGCATCTTAAAATAAATTCGTATAAGCTATTATATTAAGGTGGCACTACAGATGAAATTTTAATAAGTTTGCCTTTCGTAGTAGTTGTTTATAACTACCAATAAAAGGTTCAAATTTCATCTATATATCTCATCAAAATTTATGCGAGAAATAAGTTCTCGTGATAACAATACCATTGTCAAGTAGATTGGAGAATAGATAGCTGTTCTCGACTCATTTTCTACATCACCGAGCATCACGCTTCAATCTCGTTATTTTATAATGTACAGATTGATGATTAGCGAAAAAAAAATGTTAAACAGAAGAGGATTAGCCGAAGGTGAAAAGAGCTCAAATAGTGCTACTGTTATCGGAAGGTTTTCTCAATTACGATCAAAAAACGCTAAATGATCAAGGTTGGATGTCGAAACCGCATTCAATATTATACCATGAGAGACTAAGCGTCATTGCCATGTAAAACATCGAAGTAGTCGGGAAGAAGTGACATCCAGGCGGGAAAACGTACTTTTAAAAATCAATTCCATCACTGACTGTAGAAAAACAACTTTAGACCTTCATTTTGACCCGTCAGTATATATATATACAGGGTGTCCCATAAGTCCGGTATCAGAGGAAAATTTATTTTAAATCAAATTTACAAAATACATAAAAAAAATTTCAAATTGAGGTCTTGTTTTGGGACTTTTTTTTTTGCGAGTAGAATAATACGCACTGGCTAATATAGAAGCGAGTTACACTCGTGAGGAAAAAGCGGACGCATCAATTTGAACATTTGTTTTAGTTCTAATGCATTACTTTTGTAAATTTAATTTAAAATAATTTTTCATACGAGACCGGACTTATGGGACACCCTGTATACACGTTGTTTCTGCATGTACATAAAGGAGACTTAATAAAGAAGAGCTCAAAGGATGTAAGGCAAGAAACCTTGACTGAGAGGAGCCAGTCGCAAAAAAAAAAAAAAAAAAAAAAGTTGCAATGGACAAAAGACCATGAAAGTCGAACTTGTAAGAACTGGATTAACCCTTTACGGACGAGTCCGCAGCATATGCGGTCACTGTTGTTACCAGAACGTATAGGTTTATTGTTATTGAAAACTAAATATTTCAGTAACTAGTCACTGAAATGACACACATTTTGGGTTCCTTTCCCGACAACTAAATGACATCTATATATAAACACGTAGAAATATTTATAGAAACGAAGCATTGTAGTACAATTTATTATTATTATTTCTGGTGGACCTTAAGGTACCATCCGTCGTTAAAGGGTTAAAGTGTTTTGGTTTGAGGAAAGTAACTTCGGGATAACGCAAACTCTAAACATATCGTATAATTATCTTTTTAACCAATAAGTGTTTCCGTTAAATGAATCATAATTTATCATTGTGCGTATCCAAATAAGTCTACCTTATTTTGTAGGTCTTAGGAACATCGGGTCCAACTTTTGATAGAAACAGAATTAAAAAAAAAGTATAAATAATAATAACTGCATTGTCCCCCAGTCATATTTAGATGAGCCATTATCGTTTGGAGATATGCGTATCCTTATCTTCGAAATCTGTTTTTACGCGAAACCCTCAGACCTACAGACACGCGAGAAAAGATCTTGAACCCTTCTATCGGCAAATTATTTCCAAAATCGATAAAATCCGACGCTAACTTTCACGACAAGACGCTGCACCAATCCATACATCGAGAATCGTCTTCGAAAGAACGAATGCGCCATCTCGACTGGCCTCCTCAGTTTCCAAACTCGAATCCTTATACAGAGCATTTAGGGGGAATTCTAAGGAAAATATTAAAAAACGTAAGTGTTCATATCAAAATCTAAAAAAAAAAGAAAAAAAAAGAAAAAAAAAGAAAAAAAAAAAATGAAACAGGATCAACAGTGACGGCTTGAAGCGGCTTATAAAAATTATATTTTGAAAAGTTAAAGAATAAAAGCGATTTAAAGATGATGAAATATTAAGATAATTATAATTTTAGTAAAAATATTAAACTATTTCTAATACTTTATAATATTAATACTTTTCATGACCTTTTGTTTTCAACTTTATCACACACACACACCACACACACACACACACACACACACACACACACACACGTATCCAATCTATAAAATGTAATAATTTAACCAAACTTTAATTATATCCCTTTTTTCATGATAAAAGATAGCATTTATAGAGATAAACCACCGCGACACTGCTAATGTCGTGATACGCACGTTCGTGTGGCGATAGGCTGTGTGTGCATCCTAAAGATTGTCTCGATTCCGTAGAAAAGACAAGAACACATTTACATACCTTCTAAAAACCCTTAAAATATACTTTTTAGAGAGAGAGAGAGAGAGAGAGAGAGAGAGAGAGAGAGAGAGGCTTCAGCTCCCCGCCTTCCCCCGCCCCACATGAGAACAAATTTAAACTCCTCCGCCCGACAGATTACATTGTGAGAATTAAGCAAACACGAAATTAACCGGAATAAGACTAAGATCATAGACTCATTTGTGATGAATCACAATTATTACAATTACGTTTTCATTGGGTGGGGTGCAGGGAGCGGAGCGGAATTAGGGTCGGAGGGGGGGGCATGAATTTTGTTTTTTGTGAGGGGTAATTTAAACCTCATTTCATTGGTTAATGACGCGAGTCATTTGGAATTTGAAGCTGCCAAAAATGTAATCTTAAATGATCGTGCTGAGAGGGGCGAGCCTACAATTATCTCCGCACATCTATTTATAGATAAGAAATATTTGAGCTTAAAAAAAATTATTATTATTATTATATTACTATATTACTATACAGGGTAAATCAAAAATATACTCGTACTTAATTTTACTGGTTATGACAAGAGAGTTGATTCACCCTGTAGAATATATACGGCGGAAACACTTGGGGTGGGGGGGGCTGGTGCGGAAACACTACGCATGATATTTAATAAAAATTCGAAAATCAAACTTATATACTGTAATTATATATATTCAATCCTTGACAACTCGATCGAGACCGAGTAAGCAGCCAACCACTTAATTAACGTTGAATTATGTCATCCCAAAACAATTGAAAACGATTAGACCGAAAAATGTATTATTATTATTATTATTATTATTATTAAAAAAAAAAAAAAAAAAAAAAATCATCTCAAAAATTCCTCTTTAAGAAATCCCCTCAAAATATACTGAAATTTTCGTTATATTCTTCGTTAGAGAGAACGAATAATTAACGATGCAAGGACATATTACAAAAAAAATAAAAATAAAAAAATAATCTTTTAAAATAATAGAGAGAGATCATAAAATATATTGAAACAATACACAGTTTATTATGTAATATATATATTGGTGAACAAAATTTCACAGATTTCTCATTACAAACTGAAAAACAGTTGAGAAAAGATGCAGGACATTTCAATGTTAACAGTTTTTACGATGGTTATAAGGACATTTAGTAGTTTTCACGAAATATATATTTAAATAAACAGGATATTTATTAGTATATATACACACACACATTATCTATATCTATCTATCTATCTATCGAGAGAACTTTTTTTTGTGAGGTATCAGTTTTGGTACCTCGGACATTAAAAATGATATGTAAAAACCTACAACATTATTTTTTATCAGAAAGCAGCATGTGGGTCCTGATTAGGTTAGACTAGTTAAGGTTTGTTTAGGTTAGTTTATTAGCGAATACCTCGCTATTTAATGACTTAACGCAAACACTGCCGAGTCCTCATTTGTGCGCGTCCGAAACACTTGCACGCCTTTCTCAGTTCGACGGCACTTAGGTTAGGTTAGGTTAGGTCTGATTAATTAGTTTTTTAGGTATATGGATTTGAGAGAGTCGCTACTTAAGTTATGTAAAGGTGCCCACGTGTGTGTGTGTGTGTGTGATTTCAGTGCTAGCTCGCTCGCTGTTTCACTATCGTGTGATTTTAATTAATAAAGTGAGGAAGGGTAATTATGCAGTAAAATACATGACTCCAGATTCTAGTAAAATCTATAATTTTCTAAGTGTTATTTAATGTGTTTTGTTCAAATCTGACCTTCATTTCTTGTGAAAAATTGCCAAAATCGTCCAAACCTAACCTAAAGTAAGTTTGCGCAAAAATGAGGTCAAATCTGAACAAAACACACTAAATTAGGGAGAAAATTATAGATTTGACTAGTAAGTATCTCGGGTCATGTATTTTACTGCCTATTAACAGCGAGGAAGTAAGCACCGGAAGTGTGAGAAGCAATATCCATCGTTTAATATTTGGGGAACGCGGAGCTATCGGCCTATGAGCCATTTCGTAAATAAAGTTTGTATTGCGTATTTCTTTCAAAATCTGTGCATCGTACTCGGGTGTTGGTGATCGCTGGCTTAATGTGCGTAGATGAGCGCTCGTGGAGGCCAAATAAGCGAACCAGGGGATTTCCCTTCGTCACAAAGGAAGGACGGCGCATTCTTTGAGCGCGGGAATGTCCACACACTCTTATTAGACGAGTTCTCTCGTTCTTCGCTTACTACTTCGTCGCTGCTCCTTCTTGCCTTCGTGGAATGGTCTTCATGACTCACCTTCGCTTTCATGGTCGTTTTCATCGGACTAATGACATTTTGTCGACCACCTTGTTTTTTTCGTTAAAGGTTAGATTAGATTAGATTAGATTGGGTTAAATTTGGTTAAACGTCGAATGAAATTTCCTGTCGACGAATTGTGTAGAGGCTCATCTACGTAACTGCATATCCGGCTGTTTATTAACCCCTCGTCTCTCGTCTTCGGCTTTCTATTATGACGTCTCTACAATGTCTCGAAGGTGGGTTGTAGCACGACAATATTTTCCCAATTTATCTTCCAACTAACGACTTTCCAAATCGTCCTGAATGACTTTCATTTTATGACCTGTGGTTCCTGGATCGTCGTCAACATCTGCCTCTGAAATTGATACACTCACTCAGAGAGTTTTCCACCGATGATCTCTCTCTCTCTCTCTCTCCGCACAAATTGTATACCTTACTTAAAGGAACTGCGTCGAAGTAATTGGCGAGGAAAGACGCCATTATAAAGGAGAAAAAAATTATGTTTATATAACGTTTAAATTAAAAAACAATAATTCATTCATTACATTATACATGTAAACTTACATACATATTGTACACACATACAGGGTGTACACAATGTCTTGTCACCCCAGCAAAGTACTAACTGATTTTCGTTTCTCTTTCAGACCCATTTGAAATGTGTGATAGCAGCAACTATGCGATTGAACAACGCATATTGGCTAGTACCTGGGTCTATGAGCAACCACGAAATGGCAAAACCATTGAAAATATAGGACGAATATTGAAAATATTAAAATATTCGACGAATATTTTCAATGGTTTTGCCATTACGTAGTCTCTCATGGACCCAGGTACTAGCCAATATGCATTGTTCAATCGTATAGTTGCCGCTATCACGCATTTCAAATGGATTTGAAAAAAAACAAAAAAAAACGAAAATCAGTCAGTATTTTACAAGGGTAACAAGACATTGTGGACACCCTGTACAAGTAAATCCAAATCCGCTCCATCTGAGTTATTATGAAGGATACAAAAATAGAACAAATCCATTTCATCAAACTGAAGCTGCCTGCAAAAGTTAAATTTTTCTATTTGTTGGGTATTTCCTGCAGCATTTAAACTACTTAAACGAATAAGACGAAATTAACACTAAACAGGCTTAACCTACAACTTCGGAATACAAATACTCTTTAAGTTGGGCATAGACATGGGTAATTCATGTATTTTAAATAACGCCTAACACGAACCAACCACACCCAAAACACAACCACTAAATATGCATAGCTAAAATTATTTCAAAATTAGCATTAAGTACACGTTTATATATACACACACACACACACATATATATATATATATATATATATATATATATATGTATATATATATATATATATACACACACACACACGAGGATAATTTTATTGCTACAGACAAATGAATGCAAATAAGAAATAACAGTTTACATATGTGAGTCCCTGCCCTCTGGCATCTGCAGTCTGAAGCAAAATCTGCTACCATGAGTCGGTAGTTGGTTGGAGCGCTTAAAGGGAGGGTGTGTTTTTGCAGTATGTCGAAATCTCGGAAATGGAGCAACGCGCGTTCGGAGACAAACGAAATGACTAAAACATCTTTTGGAAATGATGCTCTCAGTGTAGCTAAGGTTTACAAATGGCACAAAAAATTTAAAAATGGAGAAACATCGCTTGAAGACAAGGAACGCAGTGGCCGCCCTTCCACTTCTCGTACGGATGAAAATGTCCAACAGATTCGATTTCTGGTACGAGCGAATGTTTCTCCATTTTTAAACTTTTTGTGTCATTTGTAAACGTTAGCTACACTGAGAGCATCATTTCCAAAAGCGGTTTTGATCATTTCGTTCGTCTGCGAACGCGCGTTGCTCCATTTCCGAGATTTCGACGTACTGCAAAAACACACCCTCCCTTTAAGCGCTCCAACCAACTACCAACTCATGGTAGCAGATTTTGCTTCAGACTGCAGACGCCTGAGGGCAGGAAGACTCGCATATGTAAACGGTTATTTCTTATTTGCATTCATTTGTCCGTAGCAATAAAATTATCAATATTGGCACACTATAGTAGTCCATATGACAAATATTAATAATACGAACTGACAATACAATATATATCCTTTGGTTAGCTTCCGCCCGAATTGTTCATTCTGACAAAGGTCAAGCTTTTCACTCCACCTTAGACCTACAGTTTAATGTGGAATCCGAACCACGCCCCACCAGCAGCCCAGCGTCTTAACCACTAGGCCACCCAGGGTACCCATTTATCTACTAACCACTTTCTTTATTGTGCAGAAGGATGAACAGTTGGGTTTTGCTGCGCGCTGGCTGCCGTCACCGGGTCTCGATCCCGGAGCCAATGGATTCGTAGTCAGCGACGGTAACCACTACACCACCAAGGTGTATGTATATATATATATATATATATATATATATATATTATATATATATATATATATATATATACACACAAAATTGAGGTATCGACTTTTTTAAATTCACGTAGCTAAAAAATTAATTAGCCAAATTTAATTTAACGTAACCTTAGTGTCATCGAACAGAGAAGGGTGTGATAAATGTTTCGGACGCAATTGATGGCTTGAATGGCGTTTCCTGTTAAGTTATTAAATAGCAAAGTATTCGCCAATATAATTTAACCTAACCTATTCGACGTTACCTATCTTTTTCCCGACTAATTTTTTTCCAGATATTTTTATATAAATGGTTCGACGTTTCAAGGTACCAATAGTGTTACTTCACAAAAAAAATATTACCCCACTACATTGTGAACTATCACACACTCGACTTCACTTATGCTTAGTTGTGGTTCACACACACACACACACACACACACGGGGTTGTCAGTCAATTCAATTCAATTTTAGTGCGATTCTTTAAAAAAATATATTGAAGAAAAACCTTTCTTGAAAAAAACGGGATCTGCACAAAACCAAAATTTTTTAATTTTAAAATAAATTTCCTTAAAAAACAAATAAGGAATAAATATATTTATATATATACACAATATGAATATAAATTTTAAATAAATAAATAATTTTTATTCTATTTGGCGACATTTTACTTTAAATATAGGCTTCAATGTCTTCCGACTCAAAGTTCAGTAATTCAATGACAAATTTTGTTATAGGACGGTTTTACTAGGATTATATATATACAGTATATTATATATATATATATATATATATTAATATATATTATATATATATAATATATATATATATTTCAACTGCAAAGAACACGCAATATAAATAACGTAAAGAACGACGCTTGTATAGGAGAACATTCCGCGCAAGATGAGAAGAGAGAACGAACAAATGAAAAAATGAGGTAACCACCCGGGAATCGAACCCGGGGTCTTCCGATTGCCGGTCAGATATGATAACCATTACACCACGGGCCTCACTCGAACAAATGCCGTAATTCCTCTACATACGCGCAGAAACCAATGCCCCAAGGGGGCACCTCCCGCATGCCGTATCTATATATACATTTCAACTGCAAAGAACACGCAGTATAAATAACGTAAAGAACGACGCTTGTATAGGAGAACATTCCGCGCAAGTATATATATATATATATATATATATATATATATATATATATATATATATATATATATATATATATATATATATATATATATATATACAGTGCCCGCGAAAAGTATCCGATCACCCTTGAAATTTGTATTTTTTACATAAAAAACAATGTTTAAATGTATACTAACCTTATATTAGTATTTTGTCATCTGTCCTTTGGTTTGGATGACTTGTTCTAGACGTTTTGGCATGGATTTAATCAAGTTTTGACAAACTTCCACTGATATTTCCTTGCACCATACCTTTTTGATGGCCTCTTGTAATTTTTCGACTGAGCCAGTGTCGTGGCATTCAACCTTATTTTTTATTATTAGCCACAGATTTTCTATCGGATTGAGATCTGGACTATTACCAGGCCAATCCAAAATATCAAATTTATTGTCAGTAATCCATTTTGTCACTATTTTGGCCCTGTGACATGGTGCACCATCATGCATGTATGTTTTTGTCCTTTGGATTGCCATTGCCATTGGAAGTTTATCCTGTAGCATTGGTAAATACCGTGCACCATTCATAGTTGTGTTCTTCGGAAGAAAATATAAGTTTCCACGCCCATAGTAACCGAAACAACCCCAAACCATCACACTTGGAGGGTGTTTCATTGTCTTTAGGGTGTATTTAGGGTCCATCCTATTTGAGCCAATAGGCCGGCGAACCTTTTTTGGACAACTTCTGAATGTCAAAAATGTCGACTCATCGCTAAATAAAACCTTCTTCCAGTCATCAACAGTCCAATGAATGTATTTTTACAAAATGCGACACGTTTTTTACGCATTTTTTCATTAATGAACGGTTTCTTAGCAGCATGGCGAGATGGTAATCCGAGTTCTTTTTGGAGCCGCTCCTGGATAGTTCGTTCAGAAACACCAGATAACAAATTATTCATATTAAATTTTATTTCTTTCGCAGTTATTGTTGGGTTTTTCAATACTAAACGTTTCATAAGTTTGTCTGTTCGCGAATTTGTTTTTCTCGGTCTGCCAGATCGTTTTTTAGGGACTGGCGTGGTTAGGCCACCATTGTTCTTAGCCCGTGAAACCCATAAATTAACGGTACTTTGGGATATGTTTAATTCCTTAGCTATCTGTCTCTGTGATTTCCCACATGCATGCAAAGCAACAATAGCACCTCGACAATCACTCTTAAGTTGTTTTTTAGCACACATTATATATAAATTTTATTTACACCACTTTCTGTAAAAAAAAAAAAATATCAAGAAATTTACACAAACAGTGAAATCTGACAAATTTGAGACACAGCCACCCGCAACGAAGGCTACCAGAACACTAATTTGAGAATGCGTTGGATAGCTCTCATATCAGCGAGCAACCTCAAAGTTACCAGATGTCGCTAGAACAAATAGAAAGTGAATTACGTGTCTCTGAATATCAAGGGAAAATATTGTATTTTCTTGAGTGATCGGATACTTTTCGCGGGCACTATATATGAGAAAAGAGTAATTTCATGAACATCAAAAGATTTCTCAGCCCAGAGGGAGGAAGTGATTAAATACAAATCGTGACGATTCTGCCCGCCATCGTCATCCTACAGAAGGCCTTTCACTTCATCAGACACACAATAATCAGGCCTACACGTGGAGAAGGAAGAGGAGGAATTCTAACCCCCCCCCCTCCTCCTTCTTTCCCCTCCATGGGGTTTTCATCCTCATTTAGAGACTTTCCTTGGGTTTAACTGGGGCAAGGATATACGAAATGTCTTTCAAAAGAACCTTTTATTTATAGTTAAACCACACATACGCGCCGTGTTCCACGCACTCGCATCACGTCATATTAAAGCTAATTATATTATCGTGTAATACACGCATTTTACGCCAGACATTAAACGCTTTACGAGCAACAATGGTATATTTATACACGTAAACAAAAGCTACGTGAAAGCACGAATTCATATTTTATTAACCAACCGACGAAATAGGTCAGAATTCCTTTACACGAAAAACTCCAACAACCAACTAAAACGGAAACGGAGAAACGAAAGAAATCGAAATTAAACTTTATGTAAAAGTAAAGCAAATAAATTGTAAAATAAACAAGCCAATGACGGATTCAATTAACTATTATTTTTTTTTTTAACGTAATTATTTAAAAGGTTTTCCTTCGCTGGGTTTTGCATCAGAGTCGAGTGGGTGGGTTTGAATTTATGGACAAGCGACCGTTTTTCTGCTTCGCGAAACAATGCAACGCGATTGTTAAGCAATAAAGGTTAGGCTATTTTTGCATTGATAAAACAAATATTTCGGGTTAACATTTAAATTTATTGTAAGCGAGACGCGTATATATATCTATATATCTATATATATACACACAGACAGATCAAGGTCAGTGTATGGAAAAGCGTATTATAGAGAGAAAAAAATGTTCCTTAAAAAGAGCAAGACCCAAAAAGTTATTTGCGAATCTGAAACTAGATTCGAGTATGAGGAAAAAAACCCAAAAAAACCCGAGCCAAAGTAAATATGTGCACAGACCAAACTTGATGCCATGCACAGAAATAGAACATTTCAGTGGGAGCAAACATCAAACATCCACACGAGGTAATTGTTCAAAAGGAGGAGTCTATATGAAATATGTATTTTAAATGCGTCCAATCACTAAAAGAGATCTCAAATACAAAATGGAAGTTGCGAGGTTTGGCTCAAGGTGGCTGAATCATGCGAGCCCCGTGATCACTGTAATTGACTTAAGCATGATGTACGCCGAATTAAAAATAACAATAATAATAAAAAATTCATCAGTTCTCCATATTTAGTCCGCTTTTGCGCTTTTGACAAAATAAATTTTTATTCTTTTCTACCAGAAAGAGAAGTTATCGGTCCCCATTCTGATTTTCCATAAGAAAAATTTTGACTCCTCAAGTTTAGTTTGAGAGAGAGCCTGGTCATAACCACAACCATATAGTTTTTTTTCTGGAAAGAAAGTTCCGAACTTCGCTATAAATTTCTTACAACCTTCGCTATTCGTACCCACCCAACCCAGTGGACCATCCCAATTCCCGCCCAAAAAAGCGTCCTTCCTATTCCTACAATTTTGTCATGTGGGAAAAAGAAAAAAGCACGAAAGTTTGACCCGCATGTTCAAAATAAAATGTATCGGAACGCCGTTCCGGGAAGTTCCACCAGAAAAAACCCTCGCAACTCTCTACTCGTATATTCTATATATATGTAACTATATTGAGGCATCGCGGGGCACAATGACGAATGAACCAAAACAAAGTTTTGAGGAAAACGGCTTTAAAGTTTGTAAAAGACTCAACTTTATTAAAATAGATGTAATTCGATGCTTTTTTTTTTTCATTTTGTAAGTAAATTTATGAACATTGAATGAGTGAATGATTAAATGACAAAACAGAAGCATTTAAATTAATAAAAAACGGAATTTTCGCCTGTCAGTTGGTTGATATACCGGGTGTCCCATTCGAAATGAAACAACTTTGAAACCGTATAATTTTTTATTGAATGAGGCAAACAATGTAATATTCACACAGTAAATAGTCAATCTCATAAAGTTTCATATGATATGTGAATTATAACATTTAGATACATTAGATACATTGTGCATAGCATAATGTTTCCTTTTGTTAAGATCTTCACACGTTATACGCTGAACAATTTGAAGCTTATATGGACAGAGCTGCAGCCGCTTGCGCACGACTCTATGCACAATTGAAAGAGGAATCTGCAGTTTGACACTGGCACGACGGATGGACTTTCTCGGGCTACTACCAAAGGCGCCGCGTATTCGTTCATCATCATCATCATCATCTTCCGATCTTGTTCGCCCTCCAGTGTGTTCCTTTAGAACACTGCCAGTCTCCTCAAATTTCTTGGTCCATGCATATAGGTCTCTTGTGGTGGGTGGTTCCTCGTGAAAGGTTGTACGGAATCGCCGTTACACCAGAGTAGGGGACTTCAACTCAGCCATCCATAACACACATTTTGCTTTTTCTTGTGGGGTAAACATAATTCAATCTGAAACAAACAAAAACATTATGACAAAAACTTACGCATATGGTGTAGTAACTGGCAAAGTTTCAACATTCTCACATTAATACTTTAAAAATTACAGTTTCAAAGTTGTTTCATTTCGAATGGGACACCCGGTATGTATATATATATATATATTATATAATATGCATCTCGAAAACCTTGGCCGTTGATTTTGGCCTTCCTCTAAGGGAAGGGGGCGTTTTAGCGGGCGTTTGCCCCCCTTTTTTATGCAGGAAGGAGGGGGCCAAGGGTGAAAACCTTGCTTGGCCCCTCCTTCCTGCGTGAAAAAAAACAAACAGAGAGAAAAGCACCATTTTTACGCAGTTCTCGAGCAACAGTGATACGAACACATTCACACCACATCCTTGTAATATGAAGAAGGAAATTCAAGAAATTTCTAATGACGGATAATGACCTCTAAGTCCACGCCTCAAATATGACATTTTAATCATCATAATCCCCTAACACATGTGCAGTTCTTTACAATATATATATAGCTTTCTTTTGAATTAACGTTTTTACACTTACAGGGTACAGCATGGACTTAGCTTTTTTTTTTATTTAAAAAATTCGAAGATTTTACATTAATTAAGGTTTAAGGTTGGCGTAGATCCTACAATGGCGTTTCGCAACATTTTTTTTTTTTTTGTGCTAGCGACCCCATTTTGACGAAATAAATTTGCGACCCCATTTTGACGAAATAAATTTGCGACCCTACTTTCTTTAATGATGATAGTGATTTGCTTTTTTTTTCTTTTTTTTTCTTTTTTCCTACTTTCTTGGGTGAACCTAGATTGGAGCCTTTGGGTCTTTTGTTAGCTCGTATCTCTGTAAACTATCAGGAACAGGAAGATACGTCATATTCAAAATCCCCGGACTACGATGTAGCCATCGTAGCCAATCTCGTAACGCGGCTTTCCGTTGATCGGCGAAGTTAAACGACATTGGGTCGGATAGTAATTGGGATGGGAGACCGTCTTCCGCGTCCTTACTACGTAGTGATCCGTGGTTCGAATACCACGTAGAGCCGTACGTCCCCTCCATCATATGACCTTAGATGCTTAGAAGAAAGTTGAGCAACCTGATCATTATATTCAAAATCCCGAGCATACCTAGGCTATGTGCACTTGAAAAGTGTCTATAGAGAAATTAATTTTACACTACTGTAGTGTACGTACAATATGCAAAATTAATTATTGTACTTTTAGCATTTTACTATCAGCAAAGTATCAATTTGTTTTGGTGTTGAGAGATAATTAAAGCAGGGTGTCGGAGAAATAATGTTTCAAAAATAATTAAAATATAAATATAGACAATTTTTTTTTTATATGTATATATGATTGTATTTTTAAAATGTTTAAATTTAGAACACTTCCTCTTGATGACCATTATTCGTCACTACAGCGTGTATTCGATGCTCAAACTTCATTAGTGCATTAGCAAGATACTCTTGTGGAATACATCCCATAACCTCGGATTCTTTGACGTGGGTTTGTCATGATACTACGTGTGTTTTAACATAACCCCACGGATAAAAAAAGTGCAAAGGGATTAAGTGGGATCGAGGTGGCCTATCCAGCGCTGAAACACATCAACGTCAGCGGGATTCACTAAAAATTAGCGTTTCCTGCGCTATGGTCACGGGGTTACATAATCAGTCCATTTTTTTTTTACGATCGTACCGTGACCACAGCGAACTACACTAAACCCGTTACGTATATTTTTTCTTCCCCAACGAAGGGTTTTTATTGGAGTTGACACGATAAGCGTAATCTTTCAACAAGATTTCAGCAAGTTCCCGATATGCCGTTGCAGTTCGCAACTTCCTAGACATAACCTTTCCTCAGCGCTGGATAGGTCGTAGTGGACCGATAGCACGGCCATCTCGATCACCCGACTTAACTTCTCTGGGTTTTTATCAATGGTGGTATATTAGAACACTCGCGTATTGTGACAAACCCAGTAGGCTGCCAGAACTCCGTCAAAGAAACGGATGTCACTGAATCCATTCCGCAAGAGCACCTTCCTAATGATTTGATGGAGTTCGAGGGACTAGTATGTTTTATGGCCTGCTCTCGATTTTCCTACGAAATTGCAAACAAGGGCAGTCGATGACCCTGATTTTGTTTCTGCAATCGGTTTTCTTGAGAAATGATAAAGAAAAGTGTTATTGGATATTGAATAAATTTATTTACTGAAAGGACGCAATACACTCCAACATCTTTTTGAATAAGGCCATAGCCACTTCAAATTAATACAAACATCACTCATTGTTCTGCAAAAAAAATGACAAGAATTAGTGCGATATCTTGCAAAAAAACAATAGTATAAAAAACTCGATTAGGTTGTTAGGTTAGGTTAGGTTTCTCAAGAAAACCAATTGCAGAAACAAAATCAGGGTCATCGACTGCCCTTGTTTGCAATTTCGTAGGAAAATCGAGCGCAGTCCATGAAACATACTAGGTCCGAGTTCGACCATCGAATACATAATTGCAGCTACAAATAATGCTCATTTCGCAAAGTGTTCTAAATTTGGACAGTTTGAAAATGTAAAAAAAAAAAACCCAGCCTATATCGTATACATACTGATTAATAATACAAAAAAAAATGACCAATTAATTTGCACCATTATTCGTTGGAACCCTGTATTTTTAACAAACATTAAAATGATCCAAAAATAAATCAAAACAGTTTTTTAAATTATTTAATCGCTTTTAGGTTAAAATTTAAAACGAAATCACTTTTGTGAAATATATTTTTAAGACAAAAATTGAGGTTGAAATTAAAATTGGGAAAAACACTCGAAAACATCATTTCTCTATTAAGTGTAATTGACAAATTTTATTGAGGTAAAATTTACAATTTCATTTAATGACAATTTCATAAATACGTCATTAAAATTTGAGTTTAGGAAGGTCACCAAACAGCGATTCCAATGTCATTTTTTTTTCTGACATCTGGGAAAGAATAATTTTTATATAATATAAATACCATATACAGTATATATATATATATATATATATATATTATATATATATATATATATATATATATATAATATATATATATATTACACGTTCATTCATTCGCTTTAACATTATAATAATTACATGCGAGAAAACAAAAAAAAAAACGCATCTGTCACGGGCGAAAACCATAAATTTCAACTTTAAAATACTTAAATATACAAAAGGTTAAAAGATAACTTAAAAATAAAAAAAATAAATAATAAAGTATTCGTGTCGAAAAGACCAGTTAATTCAGCATAATATTAATAATAACTTTTCATTGATGCTAAAAAAGAAATTATTTCCAGTTGGCACATTACAACTTTCGATCGAAGCATTGCCCCATTATCAAGCGCAAAATACAATTTAAAAAGACCATTTCTTAACACGAAGTTAAGATTTAAATGATCTTAAAGCTATCAATTATGTTGTGCCATATATTTTTTTTCCCACCTCATCTTCCTCCTCTTTTCCTTCTTCATCTGAGTGTAGCGAGCCACGAATGGCGGAAAACTTACGAAAGAAGTTTTTCAATAAATTTATGATTTTCATTCATGAGAATTTTTTTTTTTTTATGATAAATTATGTATGCAAAAATCACTCGTTTGTGCAAATGGTTTATTTTACCGGAAAGACCTCTTCGTGTGTGCATATATATATATATATATATATATATATATATATATATATATATATATATATATATATATATCGACAATACACTTTTTCGATAAAAATAAAAAAATTTGCATTATGGTATCGAAGCGCGTGCGAACTCTCAGAACTGACCTTGAAAAAAAAACCACATACGGAAGGGCTTTCATGAGAAGCACCAGCAGAGAGCCTTGAGGCACTCCGCTGATAAGCTCGATTGGCACTCCCAGGGACCGAGGACCCCCTTGCCCCTAATTGACGCTTCTCTTATCCACAATCCGTCAACCATTTCTAATTATACATCAAGGTTAAGTCCTGAACCGGATAGAATGCATTATAATTATATCAAATACATAATCTACGTGCCATGGTTTATAGTAACTGGAAACGCTCATTTAAGTATTTTCATGACAGTAATGACTCAAGAAAATTAATATTTACAACATGAT
>JAJOZX010003125.1:530000-542343 GCA_023014485.1 Bathynomus jamesi
AGTCCGGCATCATAGGAGAAATTCATATTTTTCTATTTCTACAAACCATAATTCATATTTTTCTCTTTCTACAGGCCATAATGTCTGTGAGCAAGGAAGAACGAATCCAGATAATTCTATTCAGGAAATCGGAGTCAAGAGACTTTGCAACAAGTCTGCTAACACAACTCTGTGTTATTGGCTCGCGGTCTGGATGCAGTCTGTTAAATTCTATGAGTAGAATTATCTGGATTCGTTCTTCCTTGCTCACAGACATTATGGCCTGTAGAAAGAGAAAATATGAATTATGGTTTGTAGAAATAGAAAAATATGAATTTCTCCTATGATGCCGGACTTATGGGACACCCTGTATATGTATACGGCGGCGCAAAAATCAGGAGTCGAAAGAGCCAGAGAGAATAGATCTTTTCCGTTCTATGGTCGCCACTATTTTTTAATAGAAATTACTTCATTAAAAAATTTATAATTTATGCAATGATGACCCTTTGACTTTAGCGTCACCCTGTATATAAGGCGAGTCAGAAGTCATACCTCAAAAATAATTAATAAATTTTTTGAGGCAAAATTTTTAACTCACCCTGTATATAATTTCTCACGAACATTTTCAAACAGTCTTTTGATCTATTTGTACCAATTCTTTTTTTTTCTTGCGAAAACGTTAAAAAACAAATACTAAAAAAAATAATAAAAAGAAGCGAAGCAAATTTTAAATTAATTAATTAATTATGCCACGGTTTTACGGTCAACTCTTAATAAATGAAAATTTACAAAAAAAAAACAATAATAATGGCTCCCATACAAATAAAAGTTGAGAAGAATCCAGAGAGAGAGTGAGTTACAAGGAAAAGAAGTACCTCAAAAGGCCTTGCGGCCCATACCGAGGAGGTACCAATGGCAACGGGTGTCAGGGAAAATTTTCTATACACTGAAATAGTGTGCAAGATTTGGTCTAACCTTTTCTTGAACTGATCCACAGAGGAACTGTTCACAACTTCTGAAGGTAACCTGTTCCACGTGTCACAGATCTTATACGTAAAGTAATTCCCACACACACACACTAGTCCTAAACCGTTTCAAATCCAACTTCCAACCATTGTTGCGAGTTGGGTTATCATTGAACCCGCGTAAGAGCTTGAAAACTTCGATCAGTTGACCGCGCAGCCTCCGAGTTTCCAGCGAAAACAAGTTGAGAGAGAGAGAGAGAGAGAGAGAGAGAGAGAGAGAGAGAGAGAGAGAGAGAGAGAGAGAGAGGAGAGAGAGAGAGAAATTTCCTACATTTGCGTCGGTGATCAGTGAAGTTGCATTAGCATCAACGTGTGATATATTTTATTTTATTTTTAATTTTTAAGCACTTACGCTTACGTTAAGGTAGATTAGTGGATGTCATTAAAAACTTTAGAGAATGCGATATTTTTTTTTTTTTTTTTTTACACCGTATACAATGATTATTTTTTCGAATTTCATTCGCGTTTAGAATTTTAATTAAAAAACGCGAAACGAAATTACTACTATTTCATGCTACTTATTTTTACACATCCACTTTATTTTATTTTAATTTAGGTTAACCGTAAGACGAAAGTGATACAAAAAATAACACCGAATACGAGTAAACATAACTTTTTGCGATATATATATATATATTATTTAAACTTTTTCTGCATTATATAGAATATAATATTAATTCTACAACTTTTAAAAATGTTCACCATACGAGAACTATTATAATATATTCGACTTTGGTTTTGTATGATTACCCTAAACCAGTGGTTCTTAACCTGGGGGGCGCGCCCCCCTAGAAACAGGAATTTCTCTAATTGTATTTGTTATTCTCTTAACGAGAGTATGGGCTAATATTGAGAAGTTATTGAGAATGTTATTTTGATTGAAGGGGGGCGTGGAGGGAAGGACCAATTCCTAGAGGGGGCATGGTAGTAAAAAGGTTAAGAACCACTGCCCTAAACAGTTTAAAATAATTTACCATTTCCTCGTTAAATCTAATGAATAAATTAAGTTAAAATGCTCGAGTAGCTCGTACAGTAAAAGGAACACGGAACAACAATAGTAAAATTTACCAAATTTAAGTCGAAATCCTTCCAATTACTCGCGTTAATAAAATTATACTATAGTTGAATAAACTTTATATATAAAATATAAAAAAAAATATATATATATATACACACACTGATGTAATTCTTCCTATTTCGGAGCAAAGTTCAAAAAAGTTACATCTCGAGGCTGTACTGGGAGGGTTTAACGGCAACCATTAAATTTAAGTGAGAGATTTCAATGCGCCTCGGAGAGCGATCCAACCAACCCGGGACTTTACCTGCTTCCATGGCTTCCCGTAGGAGCTCGCTAGACTCAGAAGCGATTCGTGAATGTGGAGACCTAAGGACGACGTCAGAGTCTGCAAGTCTGAAAATCTCCTGCCGGGGGAAGGCAGTCCACTCCTGGAAGGAGACTTAGATTTTTTTCTGGGGAAGGGTGCGGCGGCGGAGTGTCTTCGGGGACGATAAGGAAGCTCCGATGGGGTCACGTGGAGGGTTTGCGCGAGGAGCGGGGATGCCGAGAGAGAGACGGAAGAGGAACGGTAAGGGGAAAGGGGTGACAGGCCAGAAGAGCACCCCGCCAACGAAGAAGCGGTCGAATCTCCCGGCAGGATGGTGAGAGAGGACGAACGCGATGTCTCCGGAAGAAAGAAGGGCTGCACCACTAAGGGGCCGGGGAATCTGTAGGAGTTGTCGTGGGACATCGAACCTTCGTAGGACGACACCCGGGGAAGCTCCAGGCGAAGCGTTTGGAATCCATTCTTGGAAATGAAATTTGGATTGGAGGCCACGTCAATGACGCTGATACGAAAAGGCTCTTCGAATTTTCTTTCCGACGGACGTTCCAATTTCTTCTTTTGTACGTCTCTAACGGACGCATCAACGTTGTCGTCATCGTTGTTATTGTCGTCGTCGTTACAATTTTCTTCTACGTTGTCGTTATTGTCGTCGTTGACGATAATATCATCGTTGTTCGTGTTTTCTTCCGCACTGTGAGCGTTGTCGTCGTTGACTCGTTTAACTCCGTTAGAGTGTTGAACGTAATGTCCTTCTTTCGACGCTTCTTCCGACTCCGCATCAGAATTTTCAAGAGTTTGCTCGTAAACATAATCGCTGTGATCCACTCGCGACACACTCGTCATTTCTATACGTTAACTGCACATCATAAAAGGTAAAGTGAAGCAAACGTCTTTACTGGGCACCAAGTGGGTATTTTAAGCATTTCGTTGAGAGATGCAGGAACGACCCGTGTCAATTCGCTTATCATCTCCTCCTAAGTTATCTGCAATCCATTTCAAACGCCTCGTTTCGTTGTGCCGCGAGATTTATAGCATTGAAATTATTTAATATATATAAACACAGTTTTCAAATTTTATTTTAGAGCCAAAACTAACCTTGCTTTTTGACCCAAGCAAGGTCAAAGGTCGTTAGAATCATGAATCAGCAGGTGCGCTATATATGTTCTTGGCCAACAAAGCAAATGAAAAATTGAATTCAACACAACAGAAATAAAGCCATTATTTTTATCTAATTTTGCGATTAACCTTCAAACTTTATTAGTTTATCATCTAATCAAGAATCGTACAAAAAAAAATTAAAGTTATCAAGTTGTTAATTTGTTTGGTATAAACTTGAAGTTACTAAAGAGAGCGGATAAAAGTTAATTCAACAAAGAAGCAAAAGTTTTCAACCAGTTAAAACATTTCACCCACTTAAAATACCCATTTTCAAAACTCTTTATTGAAAGTAATATTACAGTTTTTGCGAGTTTCGATTAAACCTGATAATTTCAACGTTGATAAATCCCTTTTCCTTCAAATTCAAACAAAATACCGAAGGCAGTATTATTGTTCAAACCTATTTCTACCAAGCACTGAATATTCATTCAATCGAACTTGATAATGTATTTGAAACGAGTAACCGCAACATAAATTTTTCAAATTTTCGTCAAATTCACTTTTACCTCTTCAGATAAAATCCTTATCAAAATATAATTTACTTTTTTGCGCGTTTTTCTAATCCTAATCTAAAGTTTATGAGAAGAAATGGAATCTTTTACGCAATACGACATTCGAAAAATCTATAAACAGAAGGAAGCCACGATGGTCAAGCGCAAAAACGAACGATTATAGAGGCACTGTTATAAATGAATGGTCCCAACATAACGGAAACAAGTCCATAAAGAGCAAATGAATGCAAAACATACAAAAAGCAACTTATTGGCACTAATAAATACTGTAGTAGCCACCGAGTGGACGAGTTTTACACGGGCACTGAACGAATTGAGGCACTGACTAGTCTCGCTACGAAGAGAGGAAACGACGGAGCGATCGAGTTCGTCTCGCACTCTCTCTCACCACCGCCCGACTACGCGGTTGCTCAGTTCTACCGATTGAATACTTCACTCAACAACCTTCCTCCGATTTCCCGCCCTTTCCCCAAACACTCACGGAGAGGGACTATGACGAACAGAGAGAGACAGAGAGAGAAAAGATAGAGAGAGAAGTTGCAACAAACTATTTCAGCCTCTTCACCATTCATTTAATATTTACAGAAAATTAATTAAGTCTACGGTAATGACGTTAGCGCATTAATATATATATATATATATATATATATATATATATATATATTATATATATAATAATATATAATACCAACACTATGTATATCACACCCACACACACACACCGTGTATACATTCGGCAAGAGAAACCTGATTAAAAAAATTAAAAAATAAAAATTGGATATTTTTTTTTTTTTTTTTTTACCTTAAAAGTTCAGAAAAGGTCCTTACGAACGTATCTCAAATTGTACGGGAAATTAATTACTAAAAAAAAAACCACTAGTTTTAAGACAATTTTTGACCATTTCACTGTTTTGTGGGAAAAATAAGGTAAAAAAGTTAAATTCCATTCAACAATGAACAATATGGTTGTACAATGATATACACAAGTGTGTTTGTGTGTATATATATATATATATATATATATATATATATATATATATATACACACACAAAAATGTCGAGGATATTCATGAACAAGTTTAAATGCAATATTTTTTTTATCCTTTTTACAAAGGTTGATTTATTATTATTTGGTACCCTTTGCGGTTTCGTGTGTGTGTGTGTGTGTGTGTGTGTGTGTGTGTGTGTGTGTGTTATGCAAATAAATAAAATGTGTGTATATATACATATACACAAAAGGCCCTTGGACATGAACAGTAAAACAAAAATAAATTTGTAAAGAAATAATAAATGAAAGATTCATTATCATCAGATTAAAAAAAAAAAATGTAAATGAGTTTAATCAAACTTAAATTTAATACGTATCTCTTAAATCTTATCTTTACTTAAAGATTTTTACCGGTTTTAATTTCTTTAATAAACAAACTTTAAATCTTCCGTAACTAACTTAGCAAACAGATTGTCGTATCTACTGTTAATAAACGATCACAGATACGTCGCTTTACGCTTTAACTATAAACCAAAACCAACCATAAATGACGACAACAAACGATCTTCTTCAGACACAGTTTCAGATCCCGATCAAGGAATCACCCGACTAACGAGACCAACAATCGACAAGCTGTTGCGCATTAGATTAGGTACGATCGATAAGTTAGGTTGTGTTTTAATGTCGATTGATTGGTTTCGCCGACAAAATGGGTATAGGTCAGCTACCAGAAATGTGAAAAAGGTATTGAAATAAGGTAATCTCAAAAGAGCTCTTTTACCAATTTCAAACAAAAGTCATCTTAAAATTTCGCTTTTGGATATTATATATATATATATATTATAATATATATATATATATTATATATATAAAATAAATAATGCAAACCCACATGGAAAAAGAAAAATGATTCCAAGGTCTTTCGTGTATTCAGAAGTACACCTTGTCAGGGGACCTGACGAGGTGTACTTCTGAATACACGAAAGGCCTTGGAATCATTCTTCCTTTTCCTTGTGGGTTTGCATCATTCATTCATTTCAAGTATTAATTATTAAATTCATCCCATATATATATATAATATATATATATATATATATATATATACACACACACGGAAAAGTTATTTGTACTTCCTTGGGATTACATAAGTGTTATTAAAAAGCTACCGCTTCGCACGCATATTATATATAAAATTAAGCAAGCGAATACAACAAAATTACCGGTAATAATCCCCCTCCCCACACACACACAGCGAGTTAACACAAACGTAAGTTCAACCCATTAAAAGCTTCTCACTCCATTTAAATGGAGAGAGAGAGGGAGAGAGAGAGAGAGAGAGAGAGAGAGAAGAGAGAGGAGAGAGAGAGAGAGGAGAGAGAGAGAGCCTTAATCGAAGAGGAAAGGCCAACACCTTTATAAAACACCTATAAATATACGAATTAGTTTTAAAAAAGCTTTATCCACATTATATAGCGTTAAGCTTATTAAAAGAGGCAATTAAATTTGAATTACCTAGAGTGTGTGTGTGTGTAACTCGCTTCTATCTGACTGAGCATCAACTGCACTACATAAAATCTCTTTAGAGCAGCCGGTCTTGACCTGTTTATTGGTATATGTAATTCACTACGGGTGTGGAGTGAATGCGGACCGAAGCCTCTTTCCGTCCCTCCCTCAGTCCCTCTCTCATACTATATATATAAATGATGCAAACCACAAGGAAAAATGAAAAGCAATTCCAAGGCCTCCCTGCTAAATACAGAAAGGCCTTGAAATCACTTAACTTTTTCCTATGCGCGCGCATCACTCATTATTTTCATGTGTTTAATTGTAAAATTGCTAATATATTATATATATATAATAATTATAACGGCCGCAGCGCCTCGCGCAGCAAGAACCCTGAACCCTCCGAAACACAACCTAATGCCGGGGATACTGGGAGGGGCGGGTGTGTTACTAAAATCTTCCCTCAATGTGCAGATTACCTGAGCCGTTTTGGTTTGTATAAATGACACACAACATCAGACAATATCATCCCTGCATATATACATAAAATACGTATATAGTTGTTAGCTACCTATCAATCCACCATCCCCGGTTCGATTCCCGGCCTCTAAGTCAGCCGCTTTGCTCTCCCAGCTGTTTGTCTTTCCACACAGAAAAAATTGGTTAGTAGATAATTGGGGTGGGTCGTAGTTCGAATTCCACGTTAGGCTGTGGGTCTAAGGTGGGTGAATAAACAATTCGGACGAAAGCAAAACTAAGTTGCGTGTATGAAATCATGAAAATACTCAAGGACGAACAAGGTAAATTTTTATGTATTTGTAGACCATCATAAAAGAAGTATCAAATTAAAAATTGGTCAAAATGGCCCCACCAGAGGTTATGAAAATGTTAATACGAATGGCGAAGGTAATAGCGTCGAATAATTTTGAATTAAAATGAAAAATAGTAATAGGAATTTTATTCCCAAGTACCGAACGCAAATCCCTTATTATCTCTTAACCAATAAAAATTAATGATTTTGCTTTTCAGCAGAAACCCCGCCCCATCTCTCCGCTCCAAAATTTCAAAATTCTTATTTTGAAATTATTTTAATAAGAGCCACGAATAAATGATAAGAAAATACGGGTGAAATATGATTTATATCTCGATTAATTTGACTCGATCTAGGAAGTTAAATCAAAGATCTAGATCGCTCTCTCAGAGAGAGAGAGAGAGAGCTGCGTGGAGGATGAAAATGCCAAATGAAATTATACGGTATAAGGAGGAAAGTTAGAGCCTGTAACACATTTAATAAAATTAACATTAAAAAAATCTATTTTTAAACAAGTTTTCCCGATTTCTTTTTTAATTTTTAAATTTTTAACTACATGCAATGGTAAATTCCAAATTATTTGATTAAAAAATACATTTTTTAAATCCATATTAATATTTTCGTATATGACAACGAAAAAAAATATATAAATAAATAAAAAATTAATTCGAATTTTCTCCTTTTTTTAATTCAACTGAAAATTAGTTTGTTTTGCGAAAAAAAAAAAAAAAAAAAGAAAAAGTATAGAGCCGCGCCCAAATTAAGCAGTAATTTCTCACTCACCTGCGTTATTATAGTACGAGTTAAAAAACGTCAAACCCATTCAAATATGGTCAGTTTTAAGCTCTTTAAAACGGGAAAGTGACCCGAAGAAAGTAGTCCGACTCGGGGTAATTGCGTGTATATAGGATTTGCGCGTCATAAAAGAATTATTCCATTTGAGATATACGATCTCGTCATTTCCTTTTTGAGATTATTAATGGGAAGTCGGAAGTAAATATCGGATGTTATACGATGAAGTCAGAAATGAAGCTTCGAGATAAAAACATTTTTATAGCAAAGTTAATTCAAAATATTCTGTCCTTAAAACTACATTTTATTTTTTTAGCAATATTTTATCAGTAAGAAGTACGAGAGATACCAGACAGCACTTTTTGAATGGACTCTACAGTAGTATTAAAAATTTCGCTTAAAAATCTAAAAGGTCTAAAAAGCACGAAAAAGTTACTAATTGGCAAAATTCTATTTTTCTTTGGTCGATATTTTATTACGTTTGGCGACACTAATAAAATTAAAAAAAAAAAAAAAAAGTCATTACTGATCACCAATTTTTAATACTTTTGGGAAATTTTTGTAGCCGAACTTTTTTCCGAAATTGATAGATATATATATATATATATATATATATATATATATGGGAATTAACTCAGAATGGTTCCCTGAGGTTTTTATGATACACAGACCATGCATGGAACAAGGAACTCTCCTAGGATAATTAAATCCACTATAGTCCGAATAAGTAATTGTAAATGACAAATACTATAGTTTTTCTTTTCCATGATGCTAGCCCGACGTGGGCAACGGGTCACTCGCAAAGAGGTCCCAAAAATATAGCTTCCCTCACCAGCTATCTGCGAAGCAGATAGGATCCAGGACCCTAGATCCTGTCCCAAAGCTGAATCCTATCTGCTTCGCAGATAGCTGGTGAGGGAAGCTATATTTTTGGGACCTCTTTGCGAGTGACCCGTTGCCCACGTCGGGCTGCATCATGGAAAAGAAAACTATAGTATTTGTCATTTACCATTACTTATTCGGACTATAGTGGATTTAATTATCCTAGAGGATTCCTTGTGCCATGCACGGTCTGTGTGTATCATATTATTTATTTATTTATTTATTTTATATATATATATATATATATATATATATATTATATTATATATATATATATATATATATATAGGGATATTTGAGAGAGACCATAAAAACTGACGTGTAAAAATTTTACCTATGCGTAATATAATTGTAAATGAACTATAACAGGTGTATGAATGACTTTTACTCGTGTAATGGAACTACAAAGGGCGCAGTACCATACGCCAAAGGTTAAACTTATAACAACAGTTGCTGAGACATTAAAAAAAGTATTTTCAGGTCATGATAACCTTATTTCAAGCATACTATTTAGCCACGTTTAAAAACTTAAGTACATTTTATTTCAAATGCTGCCTCATACATAACGCCTTGAAAACACGCACGTACGAGCGCGCGCGCGCGCGCGCACACACACATATATATATATATATATATATATATATATATATTTATTTTGCAGACACGTGCAACTTCTGTTGGAATGCCAAACTGTTACAGATAAAAAAAGGCTTGTTTTCACCTACAAACGATACCCATCAAATACACAAATCTTCCCATTTAAGGGTGGAGGGAGGGCACAGCGCTGAAAACGAGTGGCGCGGTGGGCCACTTGTCCAGCAGCAAGCCACCAGATAAGAACAAAGGGCCGCGCAGTGAGGGCTCAAATGAAGGAAGCGGAATAGAGTTGAACGGCGATGATGGGGCGCTTCGCTTCGAGAATAATAATAATTCGTGGCCCCTCCCCCCCGACTTGCGTGCGCTTGTGCGTGAGAGCGATACGCAAGAAACGGTGATACGAAGGAGTAATTGACGACTTCCCAGGTCAAAGGGTGACCCCATGAAAAAATGACCCGCGTCGCCACGGTACCGAAGGTTCCACCACCCACACCGCGTACATAGGGCACCGCCGCTTCGTCTCCCGCCCCCTACCGCGACTGCCGTAAGTCATTACACGGTGAGTATACATACCAATTATAACCATTCATCGAAACGTACAATGAAGGATGGATCACATACTCCTCAATACCAATTAGTTATAGAAATAATTCTATATCATAATTATCATTAACATGGGTAATACATATGGGTATGATAATGAATTTTGGATACGCGCAGCATCCATGGGTATGATAGTGAATTAAGGCAAGCGCGTAGTTTTCGAGTTCTAAATTTCTTTCCTCAAAATATTTTTTGGTAACACCGGGTGAGGGAAGAATCCAATTCAGGTTCTATAAATTAATGGGTGCTAAAGTGCACTTGCATTACCACTTGGCCACCTATATGATCGGGGGATTTTTTTTAAGAGCTCTTTACCACTTAGGAACGAAGCCACATTCTCCTTGTACGGACCAGTTAGATACCACATCATTATTATACAGGGTGAGCGTGTTTCAGGTCGACCCTAGAAATATGGAAATTGGCGGGATTTGTAGTTTGTCATAGTATTCCGTAACTAATATGAAGAACTTCAAATACCAAACACAAACTACAAATTCCGCCAATTTCCATATTTTAGGGTCAACCCGAAACACCCTCTATATCTATATCTATATATATATATTATATATATATATATGAATAGAAACGACATAAGTGTTAAGGAACGTTTCTGCACACGTTTCTGCGCGGTCATTGCAGTTATATATGCATATATATATATATATATATATATATATTTTAAAGTAATGGTTGTGTCGTAAATCAAGAATTAAATAAAATCAACAAACTTAAAAAATAATCTTTACTTTTTAATATGTGCTGAAACTTACTAATCCCTTAAGTGAGCAAGGCTAACCGGATACACAAAATAATCATATTTGCGCCTTACGTAGTACACTACTCCATATTTGTACAATACGGTACATATATTTTCTAAGTTTACGACTCTCAAACTTTACACACCAAACTTTCGTGGTTTAATAAATCATTACCATTGGAGTTTATGTCAAATTTTTTAAACGAGAAATACGGGATATGTAACTGGGAATGAACAGTGGAATGTACAGGGTGTCCGCAATGTCTTATCACCCCAGTAAAATACTATTTTCGTTTTATTTCAGACCCATTTGAAATGTGTTACAGCAGCAACTATACGACGTATATTCAATCGTGCAACCCCTTAAAAAGGAGTCGCACCACTGCATCGGTCCTGGAAGTCCGTACGAATATTTTCCAGTGGTTTTGCTATTAAGTGGTCGTTCATGGACCCGGGTACTAGCCAATGCGTTGTTCAATCGTATAATTGCCGCTATCACGCATTTCAAACGAGTCTAAACACCCCCCATAACTAAAATCAGTTAGTATTTTTACTGGGGTGACGAGAATTTTTGGACACCCTGTAGTCTGGTTTTAAAAGGTGTGTGTAAGTAATTTGCGATGAATTATTTGAGTTTTCGTGATGTATAAAAACAAAAATAACTGGCAAAAATGTAATATTTTTGCATTAAGAATTATTTATTTATTTTTTCTTTAAAGATAAATAGCAAAGTCCTGTTTCAATCAATAGAAACTATTTAATTTAAACACAAACTTTGTTTGAAGTTTAGACTTAAGAAAATACTGCGTTCAAAATTACGAGAAGCAATTTTGTTAAAAGTGAATTGAACGATTGTTATTACTCGAAAATGAATTCGGTTTAAAGAAGATCATATTTAATTGGAGTTGGGATCGACGTTACGAGGGACGCTCGAACGTGACTAATTCCGATTAAATATAAATTTGTGTGTGTTTAATCTAAACCAGACTCATTTTTCGAGTAACGCCATTTATTCAGTTAAATGTTAACAAAAATGGGTCTCGGATTTTTGAACACGGTAACTCGTCCGTCTGAAATCCAAACGAAGATATTTGCTTTAAATAATTAACTCCGAATTAAAATGAGTCCTGCATTTTCGATCCTTACATAAATTTTTTAAGCAACAAAACTTATAATACGAGTGTGTATATACACCTACATTCGGACCCCGCTAATTCGACGCTAGTGATTTCGAATATCGCGATAATTCGGCTATTTTTCTGCGTGTCGAAATATCAGGCAAATTTCGAAAGATTTGGTGAAATTTTGCCTAATATTTCGGACTCGGTAAAATAGCCGAATTTTCGCCATATCCGAAATACCTAGAGTCGAATTAGCGGGGTCCGAGTGTATT